>JAFNEN010000576.1:0-242500 GCA_019343175.1 Oedothorax gibbosus
TTTTTTGCTAATGTAAATTACTAATTAATAAATAAAATGTTAATATTGATCCTTCAATATAGCTCTATTTAAACATTATTTTGTAAATTTCTTTTACCGAGATAGGTAGAGACATTGAGAACAAGTTCAAACCATCAAACACCATCATTTAAATGCCTGTTGTCTATGGTTATATTTGTCGCCTGAAACAGGACCCGTCTGAGTTCTTAGAACGTAGGGCCTTTTTTATGACTCCTGGTCTGCACGGGGATCGCATTGTATTAGTAATCACATCATGAGCAGGGGGCGTTCACCAATTGTACAACTTTCGGCTGCGATTTGGCTTTGCAAGCACCTTTCGGTTGAATTCTTATCGCCAACGCTTTCGTAGGAGAAAAGCAACCACAAACCCTTATCAGCAGAAGGGGATCTCTTCGCCAAGCACAACCACACTTTTTCACCAAGTTGGCTACTTTTTGCGGTTTCGGCTGAGTTTCATTCGGCTGAGTGGACTGCTACGCTTCCGTTCATCACCGTCACAATGATCTAGGGATGGAAAACCGAAACCGGTTTTAAGACTAACCGTGTTTTTTGGACTTCGGTTTCACTGGAAATCAGTTTTTTTTCGTAAAGCAGGTTTAAATCGGAGACCGGTTTTTCTTAAAAATGGATCTGATTTTCTTTTTTGATTAATTTTTTTTTTGTAATAACATCTGTAATAACATTTTCGTTTTTTTGTTTTATTGTTAATATTATCCTTTTTTCATGTTGTTCAACTTTTAACTTACTTTTTCATCAATTTTCCAAGAATTGTCCTTATTTCGTCTGTCCGTACCACCTTTAACCGCCCATATTTCAAATTAAAAAAAAAATCCTCTCTAATCCCCTTCCCATCTGACGATGATTGTAATGCATGCAGTATAAGTGCGTAGTAATAATTGCCGACCTATTAATGGCCCTTGCAGCTAAAAATGCAAGACGAATAATACCCCGTGTAGAGGAAGTGCACGTTAAATATGCTCCAAAGTCCCAACGCTGCGTACGATGTCACCCGGTTGCGTTGGGTGCTACTCAAGTATCGGCTCGTCACTTGATTGTGGTTCTAAATTACGACGCCCGTCACCAATAGCCCTCGTGTAGCTCTAGTGCGACCAAAATTCAAACTTACCTAACCAATGTAACCCGTAAATTTACATTGGGTCCCATCCAGGTGTTGTCCTCGTCACTTAACCAGGGTTCTAAAAATTACGAGGCACGTGTACTAAAACAACTAAATACAGTAAAACCATAAAATATCTGGCAGAAGCGCCAAACTAGTCAGATGCAACAAACCAGAGTATTTCCGCCTTCGCCCTGGGTGTACTTCCTTTCTCTGTGACAGTAAAAATTCTTTCTGTGTCTGTCTTACTTGACGAAGGCTTATAAGCTGGTCGCTGATCAAGCACACAAGCCGGAATATATATATATATACCTACCCCTACCCTACCAGAGTATTTCAAAACTGAACTTTGTCAACCCTAGGTATTAAAACAGCATTGTGCAACTTTATATAAATATTAAACTACGATTTATTAGAAATTTCTTCTGAATAGAGGTAACATGATTATTTAATATGTATGATTTTTCTTATTTGTTCATGTCTTTCAATTTGTTCATATTTCATACGATATTTATTTAGCCCGACCAGATTTTTCTCAATAATTAACTTTTCAACTGTAAAATCATCATTAAAAATTCCTAAATCATATTTAATTTACGCTGTGTTTGTTTTAAAAAACTATAAAAAAATTAAACGGAGACTATTTCCACAATTTCTATAGCTAGATAGTTGATTAATGAACTAAACTGTATTGCGAAATGCAGTACGTCTGGTCACCTTATATTTATTACACTTAGATAACTTTTTTAGTTTTCTTAGAGTACTTGATAAAATTGTAAGAACGGTCGTAGCTAAATTTGAAGGTGTTCGAGTGGTCATTTTGACATTAGTTTATTAATAAAAATATTATTTCGAACCGGAATCAAAGTGATTTGTAGGGTTTATTACGGCAATTTGTATAGTTCAAATTAGTTCAAAAGAGTACTTTTTTAGTGTTAACTAAAGCTTCTCTCAAAAAAAAATATTAAATGTTTTTGTATTTTTTTAAAGAATTTTTAGAATCATATTTTCTTTGTTTTTTCTATTGTAATTTTAATGTAAGATACAGCTTTTCACGCTTGCTAATCCAAAGTATTAGCTGCAAAAATGGCTTCTAATTGCCAGAGGCTTCGGAGTATTGAAATGAAGGACCAATCTTGTTCCAAAAACTATTTTTTAATGTAATTATAATCATGCGATCAATTAAATATCGAATAAATGTGAAATTTTAAAAATGCAATGTTTTTTTCTATAGTTATGGACGTTAGTTCCGAATTAACACACAAATTGGAACGAAAACGAGCGTATGACAGAGAGAGAAAAAGAAAGCAGCGAGAGAAGCTACGAAGTAATCCGGAGGCTTATAGTAAATATTGTAAATTTGAGAAAGAGAGAAATGAGAGAAGAAAAGCAGAAGGGAAGTTAAAGTCAATTTCCCAAATGAATCCCATGGAACAGATAAGAATACGAAGTATGTGGAGAGCTAACAAGATTCGCAAAAACCGAGGGAACAAGAGCAACACGATCTGGCAAATGGTACATCAACAAATGCACCACCAATGTCTGCGAACAATCTACGTCCATCGAAAATTGCCCGCCTTAAAACATCTACTTGCGTTGAACCCAAAATTTGTAACGGTAGCAGTAAGAGCAGTGATGGTAGCAGTAGAAGAAAAACAGCAGGAAGAAAGGTTGTAAGAAAAGAGCGTTCCAAAACTTATAGAGAACTAAAAAACAAAACTCAAACTTAAAGCTCAAATACGTCAAACAGAAAAATGGAAAAAAAATATAGTAGACAAATGAACACAAGGGCACAAACTTCTTCACCAAGAACACAAGTAAAGGAAATTCTCAAGAAAGGTACTTCAGAAGTTGAGAAACAACTATTATTTGGAGCTACGCTTGTATCTCAGCTTAAAAGTAAAGCAAGTAATTTTAATTCCTCCAGAGATTTGCCAAGTGCATCGCCGGAAAGCTTCTGAAAAAGTACCGATGCATCAGAAAATCAAAGCCATTTATGAGCAATTACATGTGCAAAAAGTATGCAGACAGTTGCAGTTTACAATATTACAGGAAAAAGAAAAATGCACAAATTCAAAAACAGCAAAAGATGGCAGTATTAGCATTTCTTGAAGAAGATGTTAATTCATGTCCTGCACCTGGAAAAAAAGATACGTTAACGCAAAGAAAAACAAAAAAGCAGGTTCGCTATCTTTGCGATACACTGCAAAACTTGCACAAAAGGTTTTATTGAAAGCACTAAAATCAAATTATCCTATGCTTCATTTTGTAATTATAAACCATTTTGGTTTGTGAAGCCAAAAGTTAATGGCCGAGATAAGTGTTTGTGTGTAAAACATGCTAACATGCAGTTTATGGTGGACAGTTTGCATCGATGTAAAATTATCAGTTTTACTCAAGCGTCAAATCTACCAAATAGTCTATGTTGTGATATAAATAATAAAGACTGCATGTATGGAACCTGTAGCCGATGTGAAGTGAAGCATATTAACTTAAATCTTAACGACATAGAAGAGCAGCAAGATGTTATAACCTACTACAAGTGGATAAGAAAAAACGAAGAAAGACTGGACTCTAAGAAGAACCTTATAAGGGTAAGAATTGTTGTAAATAAAAAAATACATTGTTCATTAAAAGATCTCATTGATGAAGCTAATGCAGCAATACCCTTGTTTCTAACGCACGTTTTTAACGTCTTTCATCAGTTTAATGCGATTAAACGACTAAAGAATTCGTTGAAAGTTAATGAAGCCTTCAATGTCATTGGCTTTTCCGAAAACTACGAGGGAAAATACAGTGCAGAAATACAAGGCGCTCACTTTGGTGCTTCAAAAGCACTAATTTCAATCCACACTGGTGTTATTTATACCTGTGGGGATGGGGATGAAGACACAATGGAGAAAAGCGATAATAATGTGAAGTGCGTGCAGTTTGGAACTATATCCGAAAGTATGCGTCATGATGGTAGAGCAGTTTGGGGTCATCTTTTGCCAGTTTTACAAATGATTCAGAAGACATCATCCATTTTCAAAGTGATGGTCCAACAACGCAATATCGAAATAAAACGAACTTGTTCTTGTTGACATATTTTGCAAACAAACTAGGTTTGAAAGAAGTAAAGTGGAATTTTAGTGAAGCTGGCCACGGCAAAAGTTCTGCAGATGGTGTCGGAGGGCAACTTAAAACAAAAGCAGACCAGTTTGTAGCACATGGAACTGATATTCCTGATGCGCATACTTTTTATACGGTATTGAAAAATTCGGAAATTAAAGTTCAATTGTTTCAAGTATCTACTAAAGATATTGAAGCGATTGATGAACATGTTATGCCAGGTTTGAAGGCAATTACAAACACCATGAAATTAAAACAGGTGGTGTGGGGTTCTAAATCTCCGAACCAACTTAGCCTGCGTACACTTTCATGCTTTGCATGTGAAGTTAAATGCAAACACTATGCATCAAAGCCAAGTGTGTGGAACTTTGCCACTATTCCAGCCCTTCGCCCCATCAGCCAAAAACCCCATCAGCCCATCGCCCCATCAGCCAATGTACGAAGAACAAGAAGCTCTTGTCAAACAAAATCTAAAAATAAAAATTAAAAATATTAGTGTTAAATTGTTAAGATTAATAAATTTTCAAATAAGTATTATTTCCTTGTCTAACTTTACAAATCAAGATTATATGCACCATGCTCTGAAAAATGAGATTTGACAAAGTTAATTATTGCTTCGATTTCCGAATTTTCGATCCTTACCGATTTTGGTCTTTTCTTTCCCCATCAAAATTTTAGCCTTCTTAAAATGTAACCGGTTTTATAAACCGGTTTTTAAAAACCGTTGTTTAGTGTCGGTTTAACTGGACCGTTATAACCGTGTTTTAAACTGGTTTCTTGGAAACCGGTTTTTAAAAAAAACGCCATCCCTTATTTTTTTACATTTATTTTTTTACAAATGAGCCTTGCTAGACATTTTTCTGAATATGTAGAACCCTTATACGCATTTTCGCACAAATTTGAAGTGATTTTGAAAAAGTAAATTTCACAAGTTTTTTATACCTGAAATTAAAAATTATGGTAGAACTGCCTATATATATATATATATATATATATATATATATATATATATATATATATATATATATATATATATATATATATATATATATATATATATATATATATATATATATATATATATATATATATATATATATATATATATATATATATATATATATATATATATATATATATATATATATATATATATATATATATATATATATATATATATATATATATATATATATATATAATATATATATATATATATATATACACACACACACACATACACACATACACACATACACACACACACACATATATATATATATATATATATATATATATATATATATATATATATATATATATATATATATATATATATATATATATATATATATATATATATATATATATATATATATATATATATATATATATATATATATATATATATATATATATATATATATATATATATAATATATATATATATATATATATATATATATAGTGGTGGATTGAGCACGTTATGAAGGGACAAGCATCAATTAGCACCATTAAAAGGACAAATGCTGTCTTTCTATTTGGGATGGACATACAGTCAAGAAATCATTCCAATTGCCCCGAAACAGCGTTGGAAAAAAGAATAAAACAGAATCAAAATAAATGAAACTAGCCAATTATTATTTTTTTATTTTTACAGCATCATTTAACGGTTTAAGTGAAAGATTCTGTAACAAACCTACTTTATTTTAACATATTTTTCAAACAATTATGGACTTAAAAATATGTTTTGCAAGTAATTTTAAAAACATTAACGTTTTAAGATTTGCTGAGGAGCACGTCAATTTAGTGGAATGTTAAGTTTTTTAGCGATAAAAAGACGAATTTTTGGTGTGCTATGAATAAACAAGCTATATGCCAGTTTTTGTAATTAATAGTCCATTTTAACCCTTGTTTCATAAAAAAAGTATCGTACATTTTTCACTGAAATAAGTTTTCAGACTATTATTAACGATTTTTTAGATGATACAGACGATTTTCAGACGAAAGTAATTCAAAACAAAGAATATTTTGTAGTTTGAAAAGAAACTATAAAATAGCAAACTATAGCATAGTAGTGTAAGGGGTAATTCCATGCAGAATTATCCTGTCTGTAGTGTAAGTCACGTTTGTAAAAAGTGATTATCACTACAACTTAAAACATTATATGAAAAAAAATTGTGGAATAATTGATCTACACTTATTATAACTAAATAATGTAATGTACTTTTTTAAAATTTGATTTATATTTTAAATTTAAAAAGCTTCTTATCTCCTCTTAAATCGTGACTTACACTACAGTTACATGGAATTAGCCTAAGACATTTTTCTGAAGCTTTTTTTACGGTTTAAAATACTAAATACAATATCAGTAGTTATAGAGCTAATGGACAATATTTAAAATTTATCTCTCGCAGATTGCTGCTTTAGATTGACGAAGGAACATCACAACAATTAAACTTCTTGTGGTCAATGCCACTGAGTTTTTCTCATTTTAGAAATACAGAAGTAAGGTGCTATCAAATGCGGCATAATTTGATCCAAACATGAGACCCTAATAATAATTTTTTGCAAAAAAAAGTATGTGTACTTCATGATGAGTTTGTATAGAGAACCTTAAATTCAAACCTTGTTTAAAATTGAGAAACAAAATGGCCTCATTTGACGGTTATTGGGTCATTCCTTTCAATCGTACAAACCCTGTCCCCGCAAGATATCTTTCACATGAAGGAAGTTTATGCTTCTAATTAATTTAAGACAATGAATGTTTCATCTACCAACTAACGTTGAATAAATAATTTTTTTTAAATATTTTGTATAAAAATGTGTGTCCACAGACTATGACAAATCATGTCCGTGGACTGTCACACCGTCATGTCCGTGGACTGTTTTAGGTAGTAAATCCGAATTAAATCCCAATTTTTAGTAATAAAAGTTTTTTTAAAAATTAAATCGGCATTACGTGAACGTGCAAAATAAAAAATATAATCATTATAGAGGATATAAATACATATATTCTTTGAAAATAAAATGTCCAACAGATTTTCGTCATGTCCGAGTACAGCGTATTATTTAGCAGTTATAAGAATCTAGAGATGACAACAGTACTCTTTTCAGCCGTATCAGTTTTCCATAATGCATGTTAATTGTGTCTTGCCGATAGTTTGAATACCACAGAAGAAAGAAAATATTAAGAAGTTAAAAGTTAAAAAAGACCGACCATTGACAAGATCATAGGGGGATTTCTGTGGTCAAGATATAAGGAGGTAAGTCAAAACGATTTTAACTAATAATTTGTTATTTGTAGAAAGAAATAAGTTATATATAAGCTTAGTTTGCACGTTTCGTTCTCTTAAGCCTAATTTTTTTCTGTCTGTGAGCCCTTATTTACGATTTCATCATGTCCGTGTAGCCCACGGACATGATCTAAGTATCCACGGGCATGACATTTTAATTATATAAGAATAAATTGATTAAATTCAAGTGAAATGTATTATAGTAACACTATATTTTGGCGTTAACTAATTTAACAAAATAAAGCTGCACTTTTATTGAAGTGTAACACATCAGTAAAATATTTTAATGTTAATTTTGGGGGTTAAAACTTTTCTAAATAAAACATTATTAAATTAAGATTTACTATCAGAATAATTCCAATTACTTGTATGACATGGACCGATGTTATATTTCCAATGTAGAATGTAAGTGTAACTCTAATCCGGAGTTTCAAAAACATTCATCAATATTTTTTTTCGAGATTTTTCGCCTCAAATTGTATGTTTTCTGAGGAAGGGACCCGATTATTAAAATGAATCTTTTTGTTTATCATATTCAATAACAGGTGACAATGTAACGATTTATTAAACTTTTTCAGTTTCTTCATTGCTGAGTAATGTGCGTGATATATTCGAATAAAACTGCTTTGCCTATTTTTTTCTTCATGAAAAGGAACCAATTTTTGAAAGTTTACGTTCCAGTTGTTCCAAGGTTCGGCTAAAAAAGAGATACCATTTTTTTTGTGTGTGTGGAGACGAACCGATACCTTAGAAAAATGTTTTTTTAATTCTTTTTTATTAGTGTCAATTTTTTAGTTGGTTTTCAATCGGTATTTATTGGGTGATGATTCAGATTAGGATGTTTAGGGAATGCTCTAGTTAACGGCTACAAAAGTACGGCACGTTCGGTTACGGCTTTAATTCACTTATCGGGAGTGGTCGTGGGTACTGCCTTAGGTTTTGGCATTCTGTATAAAAAAAGCTTAATATGATCTGTGTTAGGTGGGGTTTCGATTTCAGGACGTGAAGAGTAGAATTGTTGTATTTAATGTCTTAAAAAAAGCTTTTGCGTTGAAGTTGCATATTTTTTGTTTAAAATAAACAGATTTCTCCTCTAACTTCTTTGGAGTCTTATTAGTAGGGGATAATTTCAAAATAAATAAGCAAATGAACGATTAGAATGGCCACGCCTATAGTGATATCAAAGCTGCAATAATACAATAGCGTTGAACATTGTATTTTTTTCCCACAAACACACTACGCTCTATTCTGTTCAAATCGTCAGTTACAATTTTAGTACGTTTTTCAAAAAATAGTTTGAATATTTTCTTTTTTTCCTGCTTTATTGGTGGTTAAGCTTTTGCAGACTCGGCATATTTCACAGAACTGAGAGCCATTTTTTTTCGTGGTGTACCATCTAGGCAACACTCGCTACCGATTTTGACGATAAGATTATAATGACTCTGAGTGGATGCTCTCTGTGGATGCTAAAGTATGCCGAGAGAACCCAAGCCAAATGGATACTCAACATATCTTTTACACGCTACATAATCATATGATATGCTTGCCCATGATTTTCCCATCAATAAAATCTGACGAATCAGTTGGGGCTTGAACCCGCAAATTTGGGCTTAGGCGGACATGTAATACCTTTCAGACACTGAGCCGCTAAGGTTTGAATCTTAAATTATATGAAAAGCTTTCATGTAGCTCTAGTACAATTGGTTCAAAGTATTACCTCTTGAACAAGCTAAATAAATTGGCACGGCGAAAGATAACCGGGCAGTTACTACTAAAAGTTTCTACTAAGAGTTCCACTAAAAGTTTCTTCGGGAAATAGCACAGAGACGTGCATCTAAAAGAACCTAAACATGCTCCCCACTTTGGAAACAAAAAAAGAGAATCGACCTTTCTTTGGCATGGTAGAAACAAAAGTTTCCTTATTTTCTTGCTTTGGCAGCTTGAAGGTTAGAGGATATTAAGTATGCTGCTTGGTTAAAAACAATGCCAAACCATGTCGCCAAGTAAAGTCGTGATCGTTTCTGTGATAGGCCCATATAAACGCTGAGCTAAAAGATTTTGTGCTGCAATTTGCAACTGCTATTTTTATAATTACAACTGCTATTTTCTATTTACATTGCTATTCTTCAAATGATAATCTGGCGGGTGGTTTATACGTGTGATAGATAACCTACCCAGTTTTTTCGGAGATTATCTTTTCGACAGTGAAATCATTATTAATTTTTCATAAATTATCTATTTTATTTACGAGGTTTTTGCTTGGAAAAACTGTACAAAAAATGGCAGAGATTGTTTGCGCAATGTTTATAGCTAGATAATTAAATAAAAAAAACTAAAGTAGTACTGCGAAGTTCTGTGCGTATGGTCATCCTAGTGATATAAGTTCACACTCGTATTTTTTGAAAGAACTGTATTGTACTTTGAACTATAAAAAAAATATATTTAGGGAATTCTGTCATTTTTTTCGATCTTTGGAACCACACAAGATGGTTTTATTTTTATACCTTACGAAACACTATATGTTTTTAACAGAACTTAATAACCTAAGCATTCTACCCTTCATAAAAAAAAAAGGAAAAACGAATTTTTAGCAGCTTGTTTCACAAACAAATCGTTTGACGTCAACATAGGCTTGGCCATTCTAAACGTCCATTATAAAATTCTTAAAAAAATAAAATTAGACGTTTCTTATGTATAAAAAAAACTATTTGCTAATACTGGGCGTTTATTTGGGCTTATCAGATCAAATTTGCGCCCTTCAGAAGGATTCACTTCTTTTCTCGCCAAGCATCTGCAGTTTCTTCAAACCTCTACGTTTGGCAGTTCGCGTTCCTAGACCATTAGGTGGTAATAGATAGCCAAGGTAACTTAGTTGTTGATCTTGGTTGGCGGGGTGTTGCCTTCGGGTCACGATTTACTTGGAGTCTTCCACGTAAAAATAAAGAGTTCTTCAACGGTAAAGTAGTAGGGCCTCAAATGTAGAAAATACAGCACCGTTGTGTGGAATAGTCAACTTTAGTGTCTACTATATTATAGTGGGTGTATTCTGTGTAGACTAACTATACTGACTACTACTTAGTTTTTTTTATTGAATAGAGCGTTATTCTTTAGGAAGCTAGGATAGAGGTCACCGAACACGCAACCTAAATAACAGCAAAGCTTGGCCGTAGTGAGCTAAATGGTCAGCGTCTCGTCTCGGATCGGAAGGTCCTGCATCGAGTCCGGTACACGAAGAACCTACGAGTATTGCGGAGTACGTGCTCGTTAAATCTGTTGGGTCCGAAGTCTCTAAGTTCCATACCACTCATACTCTGGTGGGTGACAAGCCATTCTGGGGATCCTCTAGTTGCTCTGTCCTAAAATTAGATGGATCCACTTATGTGTGTGTGTTGTCTGTTGTGTCTGTCTTACTTGAGAAGGTTATACGTCGCTGACCAAGCACACAACCGATATATGTTACACACCACCACTTAGGTAGGTAGGGTAGGGTACATTATTCCGCTTGTGTGCTGATCAGAGACCCTTATAAGCCTTCGTCAAGTAGACAGACACAGAAGATTTTACTGTCACAGAGAAGAGTACACCAGGCGAAGGGAATCGAACCCGCACGTTACAGCGCGCAATGCTAGCTTAATGTCTAAACCTCGGCCATCGGCCCGTTATTTTAGGAAGTAGGATGCAGAGTCACGCAACGCACCTAAATAACGCAAGCAAGATGCGTGTTTATACTGCTACTAACAGCAATCTATTTTATAACAAAATAAGAATAGCTTTATAAACCCGGCGTTGCACGGGTATACTCTTAATAACGGTGATTGTTTTTTATGTAAACTTTTATTTTATACAAAATTGATCTCCTCTCCACTGGTCAGCACCTCATTAGGATATTATAATATAAACCCATTCTAATATGAGAAGATGTCCGATTGTATCCGGGCCTTTCCAGGAGTTAGAATGCTTTCTCATGGGTCCCTGTTAAAATTGACAGAATAGCTATGATATAACGGTCGGTCTCATTTTGGCTATTTGCGTTACGTTGCCAAGCAACGAAAATGCTCAAATATGGTAAACATTCCATTGCATATATATGATACAACTCGATAGGGCCGGGGAGCCCAGTCGGTTGAAGCGTACGCCTTGCACGTGGAAGCTCCCAGATTCGGGTCCGAGCATCGCCAAAATAAATGCCGACCTATAAACGGCTCGTGCAGCCAAAAAAATGTTCGACGAATGGACCCCGTGTAAGGGAGTGCACGTGAAAAATGAGCCGAAGCCGGATGCGTTGTCAGCTTTGAAAGTTGCGATGGGTGCAGGCTCTCAGGTGTCGGCTCGTCACTTGACTGTGGTTCTAAATTAAGACTCCCGTCGCCAATGGCCCTCGTGTAGCTCTAGTACGACGATAATTCAACCTTACCTAACATTTCTTTTACCACCAGAGGCAACTTAGTATGAGTTCAGCGTTCTCTTAGGCAATAGCGATCCTCTGTGCGTTCGCAGGAATAATGACATTGGCAAACGCGAGTTGCTGTATCATCAAGTTTGTTACGACCCTGTCAACCCTAGCAGAGCCAATATTAAGTGATTCTACGATATTACACAATATTACACAATATTAAAATATTAGCATCAAAACCAATTAGGAATCACATCTACTCAAACAGAAATATCTTCCCATAAAAACTACTTTGCCCGTTAATAAAATAAGCAACAAACTGCAACAATTGAAAAAAAATATATAAACCCACTTAGGCCAATAAAAACGCATTAAACCATTGAGGAGTTTTCCCTACTTGTCAGCGAGAATCACACGACACTTTTTCCTACATTACACTGATCATATACAAAGCTTCCTTAATCTTGTTAGCGACTGATTGCAAGGGAACATTTCTGGCAGATAAGATTAAGCCGCCGTGATACCGTGCTTCCGGGGTCGTTAACGGAATATACATTCAATTTGTTGGGGTTGCTTGGTTTATACTAGAATCTGTAGATATAGGCTCTACTATAAAACTACAATTATCTGAAGCGTTGCTGATTATCCGAATTTAAAAATAAATCCCCTCGGCTTATCTGTTAATATCATAGATATCATAATTAAAGTAATAGATTGGCTGATCACGTGACCTCCAATGCTAACGACGGGACGCGCATGGAGGCTTTTTTGGGGGGCATAATGGTCAGTGTTGCTGCCACTTTAAGGAGACAAATACTACGAAATAATACCATTTATTTCTAAAATTACAAAAAAAATACTAGAAAGGATTTAAAGTAACTAAAAATATTCCAAAATGCAGCTAGTATTTTTACGATATTTTTTTTGTAATTTTAGAATTATTCTAAAATACAAATATACTCTTTAAACTTTATAACTAAACTTTTAACTTAATTTTAGAATTTATTTTAGAATTATTCTAAAATTACAAAAAAATATCGTAAAAATACTAGCTGCATTTTGGAATATTTTTAGTTACTTTAAATCCTTTCTAGTATTTTTTGTAATTTTAGAAATAAATGGTATTATTTCGTAGTATTTTTCTCCTTAAAGTGGCAGCAACGCAACACTGGCCATTATGCCCCCCAAAAAAGCCTCCATGCGCGTTTCGTCGTTAGCATTGGAGGTCACGTGATCAGCCAATCTAATACTTTAACTATGATATCTATGGTTAATATACATCTTTGTTGGATGTCATGCCTGGTAATTTTTTTGGACCGATTAAAACAAATTACTAGGCATGATATGCACCAGAGACGAACAGTAATTAATTGGCCTGGTATAAAAGTTTATATGTCGCATTTAAATTCTTCACAACTGAAAAAATCCTACGCATATATTCTTTATATAAACATATTTTTTAAAAAGTTATATAACTTAAAAGTATGTTTTGAAAGGAATAATAAAATATATATATATCGTTTAACATTTCATGAGAGGTCCTTCAATTTAGTGGAATTTGAGGTTTGGTGAGGTAAAAATGCACATTTTTGCTATGGTATGAAAAAACACACAAGCTTTAACAGTTTCTTGCAATTAATAGTCCATTCTGACATTTGGTTTCATGCAAAATGTTTCATAGATTTACTACTTCTTCTCATAAATTTTTTTTAAATACAGTTAATATATCAGCTGCTTTGGTATCTGTATTTTTGGGAAACTTGAACAATCTAGTTTATAAAAGAAAAGTTAGAATTGAGAAAAATGTAAAATGAAGATGTGAAGTGAATTCTACAAATGTTCACGTATGTGTACCTTTGGAACGAAGAGGTCCCTTAAATTCTGCATATCGAATTTTATATCATTGGCTTTGCGCCGCGAAAAATTTTTAGTGCATAAAACGAGTTTTAATAAAAATCAAAAACAGGATTGGTTGGTTGGTAGACATATATTTTTAGGCTTGTGTGCTTGGTCACAAAGACCCGCTTATAAACCTGCGTCAAGAAGGACGGACACGACATACACACACATACAAGACAGATGAGCTGCCATCTATCGCCACCTCTACAATTTAGACATGTCCCTGAATAGGAGGGAAATAGTCTCCAGGGACCTGTACCCGTGGTAAACTGAGCAATGTCCGACCACAGGACTTTCGGACCCAACAGATTTAACGAGCACGTACTCCGCATATACTCGGTTAGTCTTCAGAGGTGTCGAGACTCGATCGCGGGACCTTCCGATCCCAAGACCGAGATCTTAACCACTAAGCTCCCCACGGCCCGAAAAGAGGGTGATTGCTTTTAACTTCGGAAATCTAACATTGTAAACCTTGTTTTTTTTGTTAGGTTCAACTTGAAAAAAAAAAATGCAATATTTGAAAATTACGGATAAATATTGATTAAAATTAAAAAAAAAACTCTGAAAGACCACTATTTAGTCGTTGATAGCAGATAACGCTATCAACGACTAAATAGTGGTCTTTCAGAGTTTTTTTTAAAATTTCAATCAATATTTATCCGTAATTTTCAAATATTGCATGTTTTTTTTTCGCCTCGTAATTAAATACCGTTTTTGAAATAAAAAAAAAATCTTCCTTCTCGAACTTATTTATTCATAATTAGAGTGAGAGCTGCACCTTGGAAGACTTTTTGTTGTTTTAATTTATTTGCAACCCCCTTTTCCCCCTTGCTCTCTCTAGTTACTGTCTTTCTTCTTTTCTCTTTCTCCCTTATTCTAAGGGGAAAAATGAGATGATGAGATTCAATTCCAGTATTTAAATTTTTCAAGCAGGGAGACATAGCTTCCGTTTGAACTTAAATGGACAAATGGAACGGCCACGCCTACAGTGATGTCACAGTTACGTCAATCATTGTCAAAAACAATGTTAAAATGAACTAGTAATTACAAAGAAACTGATACAGCTTGTTTTGCATTCATAGCACTAAAATATGTGTATTTTAAGACTTAGGCATCCAAGATCATGAAATTGAAATGCCCCTCGGCAGGTATTGAACATTAATTTTCAAACTTACTTACAAACCATACTTTTAAATGCACATTTGTTTTAAAAATATGTTTCGATGAAGAATATATCCAAGATCACGAAATTGAAGTGCCCCTCGGCAAGTATTGAACATTAATTTTCAAACTTACTTACAAACCATACTTTTAAATGCACATTTGTTTTAAAAATATGTTTCGATGAAGAATATATCCAAGATCACGAAATTGAAGTGCCCCTCGGCAAGTATTGAACATTGATTTTCAAACTTACTTACAAACCATACTTTTAAATGCACATTTGTTTTAAAAATATGTTTCGATGAAGAATATATCCAAGATCACGAAATTGAAGTGCCCCTCGGCAAGTATTGAACATTAATTTTCAAACTTACTTGCAAACCCTACTTTTAAATGCACATTTGTTTTAAAAATATGTTTCGATGAAGAATATATCCAAGATCAGTAAATTGAAGTGCCCCTCGGCAAGTATTGAACATTATTTTCAAACTTACTTACAAACCTATGAGTTTTAAAATGTATAGATGAAGTCAGTAACATAATTCAATTGTTTTAAAATATGTTTCGATGAAGAATATATATCTTGGATTATTTAGGGTTCTTAGGAGTTTATAGAATAAAAGTGTCGCAGTCCGAGGATTCGAAGGTCTGAAGTTAACACATAACCAACTTTTGTTTTAAAAATATGTTTCGATGAAGAATATATATCTTGGATTATTTAGGGTTCTTAGGAGTTTATAGAATAAAAGTGTCGCAGTCCGAGGATTCGAAGGTCTGAAGTTAACACATAACCAACTAAAACGCAAGGCCCATTTGTCCATTTTAGAACTTTTTTGATCATCAAAGTAACTGAGGATTAAAACAATAATTAGTAATTGTATCAACTAAACGAATTCAACAAACTACATTTTTGTAAATAATAGCATGATGTAGTTAGATGGGAGAAAAATTAATGAACAGCCGGAAAATATTTAAACTAAATATAATTAAGATTGCTTATAAGTTATACAATTTTGTATTTTTATTTAGACACAATTTTAATTTCTTCCAAAAACTAATCAATTTTTAAAAACTAAACAACAGTCACAATACGTTTTAATTTTTTTCAATTACTCATAAGTTCAGTTACGGTTTTAATGGAAAAAACTATTTTCATCATACCTACAAAAACCTTCCCGGCGAAACATTCCGTTGGTGGGCCAAGGCCTGCCGTGCCCATTTAAGCTTACTTGACCACGGCTCTGCGGTGCTAGGCAAATGTCCTGATTAGGTGGTCACTGGTCAACCTCATGCTTAACTCCCAGTGTTTAGGTCTTGAAGAGGTATGGACCGTGCTGACCGCCACTTGTGCTGACCGCCAAGTCTCAAGCATGCTTGGTCCTCATTTTATCGACTCATTTAAGGGATGAAAGGATGAGTCAACCTCGCCCAATCCGGGACTCGATCCCCGGACCTGTGGAATGGTAATGCGAAGCACTACCACTAAGTCACTGAGCTTCTTTTAGTCTACCTATTCCTGAAAATAAGAGTGTGTACAAACAGCTCAAAAATTAATAGCTAAAACCTCTCTTTTATTCTAAAATTTATTTTAGTGCTACTTTCCTTTTTGTCAAATCAGTGAAAAGATTTTTAAATAATCGGCCTCACCCGAACTGCATGACTTAAAAAAGGGTTGCGCTTGACGATAGATTTGATGCAAGTACCTAAGTTTTTTTTTTATAAATTATTGAATCGAGAGCTAGAAATGGTTTTTAATATCAGCTACTTTAGTTACTTTGGTTTAGGGATATTTATTTAAGTTGTTAGATAAAGTCGAGATTGAGGGAGAAAGTGAAAAAGAATGTATTATTTTAAAATATATTTTTTTCCTTCAAAATTTAAGGAAGAGAAATTGATATTTTTTTCTATTAAATGGTTTATTTTTAGATGGTTTTTCTTTTTGTTGCTTAATATTTTAATTAAATCAACAAGTTGCTTTTCGACAATTAAAAAAGTAAAACATGTATGTTATCTTTCAATCTTTTTTCGATAATATCTAAGCATCATAGAAACTGCAGGAATTATAATTATTTTCTAATCTACTTTCTCTTTTTTTAATTTTAATTTTAATTATTTTTGAGCAAGAAATTCTACGTAATTCTTCCTCGAACTGCAAAAAAAGCAAACGATAAAGGATTTTAATTGAATTTGCGAAAGTAAATGAATGAAAGTTGCCAATTTTGGCTTTTAAAAATTTGAATTATAACTAAATGGCTGTGATTGTTGATTTTTTCTAAGGTGCATAAATCTTGCGTGGAAGTGGTTCTAGGTGATAGTTATTGTTACAAACCTTTTTGTTTTTCTATTCAACGAGTACAAATGTAATAGGAAAGTAGGCCATTTTGGTTCTTTAACAACAGCGGCTCTGTTTTCCGAGAGGTATTACGTGTCCGTCTCATAAGCCCCGGCTGCGTCAACAGATTTTCTGAATGGCAAAAACATGGGCACGCATGTCATAGGATTATGTGGCATGTAAAAGATCCCTTGAGTATTCCATTTGGCTTGGGTTCGTTCGGCAAATTAAATCTTGACATACTTTAACATACCATATAGACAAACTTTAACATAACAGAGAGCTCAGATTCATTCTAATCTGAGCGTCAAAATTAGTAGCGAGATAGTCACCTAGATGGTGCCACAAAAAATGGCTATCAGTTCTGGGGAATATGCCGAGTCTGCAAAGGATTAGCCGCAAATAAAGAAGCCCCGTTGAAAAAAAAAGTTCTTTAACAACTTCTTGTTATTTGTAATGTTGCAAACAATTGCAAACATTATCTTACATTAAAAAATATTTGTATTTAAAAGCAAATTAACGATGAATTTAATAAAAATATATTAGTAATTTAAAATAAAAATTCAATTAGGAAAATCTCATTTCAACGATTTGTGTGTAATACTTTATTTGAATTAATATTTACTTGTAATAAATCAAACGGAGTATTTTATTTGATTTCTAAAACTGTAATTTATTTTCTGGTCAACTGTAATCAAATTTTTAAAACACAGAAATCATTAAATAACCACAACATAGCAATAAATATTCATTTTTCTTTCTTTAATAGGTAATCTGAATGTTTTACACTATTAACTTTAATTTTTTATGATAAATTACCAAGAAGACTTCCATATTTGTTTTCATAGATGCATAATTAGTTTTGATCGAAGATTTCATGGTAGTTTTTTTGTGCCTTTTATTTTATTTAAACTTATTGAAATTTAGAATAGTTTGGAAATTTAGGGGACATTTATTGGGTTTCAATTTATGGGAATGCATAGTTAAGATAAATTCTACTACATTTTTTTGAAACTATATTTATTGCAGTTTACGTAATTTTTCATTTTATAATTTTGGTTAAATATAAAGTTATTTTCATTGTTTACAAAAGTAATACTTAAACAAAATCTGGTGAAAACGTGATTGATTATGGTATGCAAGCTACCAGTTTGAATTTTGTGCGTGTTTGAATAAAGTTAGGAATTTTACTTCAACCTTGATAAAAATGAGCCTATATAATAAAATAAACCTGTATAGACTGGGCATCAATTACTAACTAATGCCATTGTTTGTTAAGCTAGGCATAAAACTGAAATATAATTTAAACTATTAATTAACAGTAAATATTTTAGTAAAGTATGTTCTATTAGATTTATAAATTAATCATTAAATGTAAAAAGGGGTTAATTTAGCCCAACCATTAATTTTTTTAAATTAAAATCTATGTTTGTAGTGTCTGTGGAATATTTTTCTTCAGTTTATGAACCAAAATTAAGTATGGAATATATATAATTAATTGATCAAAACTTTCAGTAAAAAACTTTCCATTTGTTTTGTATTTCTATTGATTTCTTGTTTTATAAAGGGGTTTGAATCTAGACACTTGCTTTCCTTTTACTATTCGAAGAGTTATTAATAATTTTAATAGCGAATGAAATAGAAAACCATTTTAAAATTGATGACATATTCGAGTTCTAAAAAGTAAAGTTTCAAATAATCCTCACAATAATGTTAAAGAAATGAAAATTTCTACATATCTACCTGATTGTTGCCATCTCTGAATTACAAAAATCAAAAAAAGAAAAGCAATCAAATAATCATTAATCCTGTCTTATCAACTTTGTCAAAGCACACAATTTTCCAAAAAACACAAACGCCACGTTGATATGACAAAGTTGGGAATCACATTTGTGTCGATATATGTAAGGAGTGCAATTGTGAAATTTTTGTAACATTAAAAGTCAATGTAAAAAACGTCAGTTTTCGGCGTGCAATATAGGAATCTGAATTGTAATGGAGGCATATGGAGTGCAAATTTTCTCACGCAATCTTTTTTTAAAAGGGAAATAGCCATGTAGCGTATATAGATTTAATAATATATTTAACAAAGAAATGAAAAACATATAAGGAGGAGTAACTCCTTATGTTATAGTGGGAGTGTTAACTTGTTTTGGCTGAATGAAATTTTAATTTTCAATACATTTTCTAAATACATTTAGTCAGATTATGTATTCATGTATGTTGTTTTTATGTGAATTATCAAATTTTTTAGTGAAGATGTTATATGTATTCGTTTAATAAAACTGATGAATCGAATAAAAAAATTGGATATAACGCTTGCATAGATAGTATTGAAACTCTTTTACAGAAATTGGTTTGTTAATAAAAAGGAACTTTGTAATTTATATAAGTATTTTACATGCCTTCAAACTTTTTTTTTGTTCTCAGAGGTATTTTATAGATGATTTTCTTTGAAAATATACATAATTTTTGACATTTCAAGCGCCAAAAACTGAATTAAATGTTGTGTCAGTGGTATCAGAAATCTTTCAAGAGGCTACAAAAAATCGGCTAATCTTTCCGTACGACTTGGAAATGGGCAAAAATGTATGGCTGTTATCAATGCATAAATTTTAAAATAAATTTATTAAAAACATATTTGGTTTGAATTTTTTAAAATTATTTTAATTTTTGAATACATGTTCTTAAAATCATTTCTAAATGAAAAAAGTATATTATGAGTAAAAACTTATTATTTATACAATTTTGAGATTTAAGGTTATTGTAATAAAGACTGATGCACAGAATTCGGAAAAAGCCGGGTCTAACGCTAGGAAATAAGGACTTTTTCCTGACAAAATTCCAGTTACATTTCTGTCGAACTAACAATGCCTCAAAACGCGACCGCTCATTTTTCATTCCGTATCACAATCGGGAACAAAATCTCTCGCCATTTGCACATTTCTCAAGACAAGCAAACTTCTGCTACAAACATGGCCGACTTTGCGTGTCGCCAACGGTGTTGCCATCGATTTGCCATAAATCATTCGTGCTGGATATTAAGACGTTTGTTTTGGCAACATTTCGGCTGGATCGTGTTTCTACTCGTGGAGGTAAAATAAAATGGAGAGGCTTGGCGAGGAAAAAAAAGTGAAGATATCTGAAAGTCGCTCAATAGATTCCATGCACCCAAATTCACCGATGTTTGTACAACTTATGATTGTGACGTGTTTTACAACGAAATTGAAATGAAACATAAAACCATTCACATTTCAGGCACAACGAGTTATTTTGATTTTTAACAATCAATAGACATATTTCTTTCATTTTAAATAAATGAAGTTTCTCATGGGATATTGTTGTAGTAATAATGTTTTCTCATTGGAATAGCGCCAAATCATTTACCAAGTGGTTTTGTGTGCATGCATAAAGTTAAGAAGAAGATGATAAAGTTTAAAGAAAAACAAAGGGATGTCGTCATAAAGTCGCCAAGAAACCCTAGTAAACCCAAACAGACCACTCACTCAATGTTACTTCATGCTGAAACTCATCATTTTAGCTTCCACACTACGTTTATAACGTAAAAAGTGGAAGGTATTATAATCGTTCAGTCCGTCTGTCCGTCCGTCTGTCTGTCACTCACTTTCACAGAAAGAACCCCAAGTCCCACAGACAAGTGGGATACGTCATTTTGAAGCAAAAAATCAGATTAGGCTACATTCCAAATGTCATTAAAAATTTAATAAGAAGTTTGTTTAACAATTGAAATAACTAAAAATTTAATCTACATTGAAATAACATGCAAATTCCATTTTTATTCAATATTTTCACTGTCGCCATTTCGTTAAACGTACGAGAAACTTTATTTAAAATAAAAGTAAACACTTTTGAAAGAATATTTATTTATGCGATATAATTCAGTTTGGATTGTTGTAATATCACAGTAGAGTTCTTTTGATGGTTTATTATATATGTATGAAGAAGGATGCATAGATAATTCTAATTTGGCATAATATGCAAAGTTTCGCTTTTATTTTTAAAGCATCAATTGCACTAATTATATATTTTTCGAACTGTAAATTAATTTAACAAACGATAAATGACTGAATTTTCGTAAGAAATGTAAATGGTAAATTGTGGCGACACAAAGATATTTATTAAAAAAGATTACATTATTATTCTTCGAACTTCAAGCAAATTAAGCAAACGATAAAGTCTAATTAATAAATCTGAGAAAGGATATTAATGAAAATAATTAATTTTATCGTTTAAATGTTTAATTACAACTAGCTAAAGGCTCTGTTTGGCGAATTTCTTTCTGATGTGTATAAATAGTTTGTTTCCTGTTTAGCACAAATGTTGTGTTTAAGTGATAGATTCTGTAACAAACCTACTTGTTATTCTTTAAAAAGCATTAATTAAAAAATTTAAAAAATGGCTGTTAGTGCAGTTGCAGGCTGAAGCACGAAATTTGAATATACACAATATTGCAGCAATTATCTTCACGGGTAAGAAATATGCTTTGTAATTATAGTTTTTATTAGAGAGTCAGAAATGTAGTATAAGCCTTTAGAAACTACACTGCAAAATAGTGCCAAAAACTTCGCCGAAAGCGTTTGTTTGGGCTTACTACAAAGCGATCGATGACTTCACTTAGCATACCAGTTTCTGTATTGGTTTTTGTCTGGCAGCATTTCTTACTTATTCGTAACTCTAAGGCTGTGTCCTCACTACGACATCAAATGCCACAAAGGCAACAAATGCAACAAAACTTGGCAACCGCAAAGGGCGCCAAGCGATGTAATTGCTTGGGGGCTGACTCTGCCAAGTCGCCAAGTTTTGTTGCATTTGTTGCCTTTGTGGCATTTGTGGCGTAGTCAGGATACAGCCTATGAGTGTATGGCAGAAGCGATCATGGCTTCATTTGACTTTTGCATTGTTTCCTTCCCGTGAAGCATCTTCATCTTATTTTATCTCCATGTTTAAGCAATATGTCTTGGATTCTAAGTTGGGTTCCTTTGTAAAATTTACGGATGAGGTTTTGGGGGAAGTGATTGAGTTTTGACTTTAATTGCGGATGATTAAATTCCCCAGGTCGATTTCGATGAAAGTCTAATGAATGCAAATATGAATAATAACTGTATCTTAGTGCAGTAGTTCCTCACGTTCCTTAAAGAAGTTTATATAGAGATAAGCAGGATTTGTGCAAGGTTGCAAGATGCCCAAAATTATCTTGAACTATGTGAACAGCATTTAACTATTTGAACTAAAAGTGACAGTATTTAAAAATATTTTATTTTATTACATTACAATTAAAAAACTACTTTCCTGTTACTTAAATACTGAAAATCTAATCGGGAAACAACTAGGTTATTAACAGTAAATATCATCAACAGCCGTTTCTACACTAGATTTATACACATTAGAAAAAAAAATCGCTAAACACAGCATCCAGCTATAATTTAAACTTCTAAAAGCCAAAATCAACTATTTTCCTTAATATTCTTTCGAAAATTAACTTAATATTATTTATCGCCTGCTCGATTTATTTGTAGTTCAAAGAATAATTAAATATTTATTAATAACACATGTAATGAAACTGCTCCAAACCGCATGAAAAAAATACGAAATGTAAATTAAAACTAAGCACAATTGTATGCAGAAAATATGCCTGCCTTGCCGTTTTCTTGGTAAACAATTAATGAACAATCAAAGAATCACAATGTGCTACATTTTATGACGTCATTCGAGACTGATTCATGAAAAAATTATTTTGCTTCAAATATTTTTAAGTAAATAAAATTTCTCATGCCATTGTTGATTTGGCAACAGTGATTTAAGTGACTCAAAATTGAATTCCAATGCTAATTCAATGGGAAATTCGCCGACAGAGAGTAAATTTATGTCCGAACGGACGTAAAGACAGGCAGACAAAAAGTATGAAAGTTGGGTCTCTGAGGTCATAGCTTTCTAACAAAAAAAGAATTTTTAAGATCAGATGTATAGAACCGATTTTGGAAGGGGCGGGTACGGACAGACAGACGGACAGACAGACTGTTCTAAGAGTAGAACCCTCGAAAAGTTAACAAGGCGTGAAGCTCAAAATAAATCTTTTATTCAAAGGTAAAATATTGAAATCAGAATTAGATCGCAATAAACTAAAAACTAGACCAAACAAACAGATCGCCGCAAGGGCAAGTAACAGCTAACAGCCCTTTTCAACAGCTTGAAGGCAGGAGTTTATATAGTGGAAACCGACAACTAATTTGCATAAGGAGAGGAAAAGGTGGACCGCAGGCATGGCGTGCTTACAGTCAGTACTTGAGCTACTAGTTCTCCTAGCCCAAGCGGGTGATCGATGCGGAGTGGCAAGTGGAAAGACTGACTAGGAGCGCACCAAACACGGACAGATAGACAGACAGACGGACAGACAGACGGACAGACAGACAGACAGACGGACATCGACCGCATATCAATACCTGCTTTTTCATTTTTTTTAATTCTTTCGAATTAAAAAAAGAAAAGTAGGCTAATAAAAATAACATTTTAATTAAAAATGTCAAAATTTCATTTACTATAATCTATCTTCTATCTATAATAATAAAAGAAAGAGTCTGTCTGTCTGTGTGTGTGTGTGTCTGTTATCGGATCGTAAAAGACCTACTTATACTGCCCACAGGAATTCGAAATTTTAAAGATAGATTTCCTTTAATACTAACGTGTGCACCTGAGCTTAGTTTTTTCATATTTGTTCCATTTTTAGAGAAAATTCGAATTTTCTGAAAAAAATACACCACTTTCGCTCAAATCCGATAATTTTTTCTCTTTCCTGATGCCATCGGCTGAAAAAATTAAATAAAACTTTTAACGAAAACATTTAAAATTCAAAATGTTTATTTTTTATTCTTTTGCCATTACTTTCAGAAACTAAATTCATTATTTGAAAAATAATTGACATGTTTCAAGTGACGTAATTCCGCCAGTCTTCATTCCTGGATTTTATTGTGGGTTTATTTGATGATTTTTTCATTGATTTTTCTGTGACTGCATGTAGGCATATTTAAGCAATAAATTTATAGTTAAGCTATTACTGAACTACGATGGTTAATAAAGGCCATCGCACTAGAGCTATTAATGTTTTATGTCTTTATTTTTTCGCCAAAGACGTTGCCAAACTCGCCAAATTATTAACTAAAATTCGCCAAATAGGCGATTTCTTTTATAAATAATTTATAAGCTGGTCGGTTGTTCGAAGGTCATTGTGTTAGAGCTGTATAATGGGTATGCTATATCTATTTTCTCGCCAAATTATTTTCCAAAACGCGCCAAATGAGCTAAAAGGTTTTATGTATTTATGAGGGAATTGTGATGACATTTATGAGTGCATTTTATAGCGTATTTTTCATTTTGGAATTTTAAGGCAATGAAACGGGATTTTATATTTTATAACGAGCGGAAACAATAATAAGTTTATGATCCTATAACAGGTTATATGGTAAACATATTTGGAACGATCTGACATTTTTTTTAATCCGTGCGAAGAACGGGTATAAATTTGCTAGTATATATATAATACTCTTATACGGCGCCCAAATTTTCTTATATTTCTATCTCTGGAATGGCAACAATCGAAATGAACAAAAATACTACTAATTTCAAAATGGCTGACTGAAAACAACAAAAAAGTTATTCCTAAGTTGATTTTGATTTATTCTAAGCGTTATATAAGATTCGTTATTAGTTAAAAGAAATTAAGATATAATCAGTAAGTTTAAATTTAAACATGCATAATATTAGGGACGTTTAATGTTTGAGAATTTAAATTATAATTTCGATTGACTGAACTACCAAACACTATTGTTAATAAAAAAGGAAACATTCAAATTATTTTTAAGTATAGTTTCTAAGCTTTGACGACTACCACGGTTTCCAATTTATTTACAAATGGATCTCAGTCAAGCAGCGAAATATTTTTTTCAATAATAACCATTAATTTATAAGCATTAATTTGTAATTATTTTGTTTTAAAAGGATACTAAAGGCGGTTAACCTAAAGGACCATGTCGGATTGGCGCCAGTCAAATGATGCCAAGTCAATGCAACAAATGGCGTTGCCAAGTCTGGAAGACAACAAATAATTACTTAAAATGCTGCTCAAAACTGAAAATGTCCGCTGAGAGAACATGAAAGATTTCCTTATTAAAAATTATCGTGGCATTTGCGATCGTAGATCGTAGAGATATTTTAAAACAAGAAAATAAGAACTTAATAGTTTGCTGCAAGTTCAAAACAATGTGCACAAAAAATAATTTAAGAAATGAGTTCTTTTACTAATTAATAATATTTTAAATATATTAATACGATTTAAGAATTCCTAACGATAAAAGAAATGGACAGGATCAACTTATAAACAAAGTATCAAAATAAATTCTCCAATGCAAACAGAAAAAAACTTAACTATTTTATAATTATTCACTTAAAATACGATCTGTAGCTATTTTTGTAGCCAATGGCTGCCATAATACCAATTTGGCGAAAAAATTGCCGGACATGTTCCTTAAGGTTAACCCTTAAGGCTAAAATAAAATATGTCAATGAACAGTGAGCGAGCGAAGCGAGCCTGGATCGGGAAGCGAACCAAAGGGAATTGCGCAAGCAGTTCAAGGGTTTGGCGAGCGATAGCGAGATGGGGGCGTACCCCTAGTTTATTTATAAAAACACACTAGCTTATTCATATGCACACATAGGCAGAAAATATAAATAAATACAAAACTAGGCATTAAAGATTGTAATGTCGATTCGAGAACAACTGTTATTATAAGAAAACTACATTTTTGATAAGTTGGTTGGCATAGTTCAAATAATTTTATTTTTTAATTTTAGAAGCTTTTGCTTCACTAGACAATAGAATATCTTTTCGAATATCGTGCAAACAAACTAACTTCTTAATGTTTATTAAATACTAACAAAAATAGGAATGTTTCCCAGTAATTGCTGAGAGAGAAATGGTTATCTTCAGTAAATTATTAAATTGTTATAGACATAAGAATTAAAACAATTTTCGGAAAAAAAAACTAAATAATAAGTAAGTCATATAAAGTCGACTATACAAGTTCTAAAACAAAACTATTGAAATATTATTTAGATCTTAAGAGGTTTTAAATTTCCTTTTAAGAAAATTACATGCACAAATTTGATTTAAAAGAAATTTTATATTTGGAATCCTTTATTGCCTCCAAAATTGCACTGCTACTCAAAACCAGTTACTGAAATTATTTCAGATTGATAAAAACGCATTACATACAACAATTCAATCTCTTCCAGAAAATTGATTTTAACAAGAAATAATGGCATTGGAAGTTAATAAATCTAACTTTTATAAAATATGTTAAAAAAAAATTTTCTTAGAAAACGGCATTAAATATAGCATTAAAAATAATTTGTATTTCACTGAATGAAAAATTCATTCACCTTTCCATTCAATAAAGATATTGAATTCTCTGGAATAATTTATCATTTTTCTCTTATTACATAAAATAAATTAACTTTATTTTAAAAGTGTGTTTATCTTCAGAAAGTAGATTTTTCATATCTATACAATGAACTTTATGAAATAACAAAAAGTTAGCCTTAAAAGCTAGTATTACCCAGTGAGTGAGGAAATAAACTTGATTTGTGAAAATTAACTTTTAGGAGAACCAGAACAAAAACTAATCAAAGGAAACTAATCCAAATATAAAATATAAGAGATTAAAAATTGAAGAGTGTAAAAGAAGGACATAAAAATCAATAATTCCGATGGCGTTTTCCGTTAGTTTTCATTAATTTCTTCTTCGAAGTTGAGTATTTTTTGTGAAAACGAAGCGTAAAATTTGTCGTAAAATAAATAATTATTTGAGAGTTTTGCCTTAATTTTTTTTTTCGAAACATAATTTCGTTTACACGCCGATTACGTAAAATGAAAGTAATGCGAGGATGGGAAGAAATTAACACGTTTTATACAAAATATCTTACAAAAATACAATATTTTTCTAAAAACTATCTGATTAAACGTTTGAAGGTTTTGAATTCATTTAACGATCCGTTGATACAGACGTAAAAAACAAGTCACCTGACTGTCAGGTATTTCAGTAATACGTACACCTTTTTTTTTTTTTTTTTAAAGAACTATAAGTTTTTTAATAATACAAAATTTTAAAATTTAAACTATGGAGAGGTTATTTATAATCATCTGCTACAGAAAAAAAAATTAAGGAATTAAATTTTCAGTTAAATTTTTAAATATTTATCTCATTCAGTAAAAACAAGATTACACTTCAACCAAATTGCGTATCCCTCTGAGGATTTAAACTACTTGTTTTATATTATCATAAAATAAACTATATAAAATAGTAAACACAAAAGTTTATCTTACAAATATTTTTTTATGTTTACCTATTCTGAAGTGTTTATTTATTGCAAGTCTCATATGTTTTTAGGTACTCAATGCAGAATATAAAATTTTGAGTATAATACTACGTCGCTATTTTATTCAATATACGCATTGGTTAGGCAAGGTTAAGTTGAACGTTTACTTACTTACTCCTTGCCGCTACAGTCCATGAAGGACCTTGGCCTCCTTTAACACGCACAGCGCCACTTCTTCCTATCCTTGACTTTGACTCTCCAATTCTTAACTTTATTCAGATCTTTTCGGTAGCATTCTTCTTCCGCCCCAGCTTGGTCCAGCCATATCTTCCTGGGACGCGCGTCCAACTTTTTCCTTCCTTCTGGTATATCTATCCATCTGTCTCTGCAGCTGTTTTACTGCACCGGAGCGATATAGACTGAACACATTCCATATTCCAATTTTCATGTACCTAATCCGTTTTCCAGTCGTGCGTCGCCAAGTTATCAGTCCGGTTTTGCTGTGTTGTTAGAGGTTTCTTAACAGTGGGTTTTTCCGGTGCAGGGTCGTTAGCCAAACGCCCAACCCCCAACCTGGAGGACCAGGGTGTTCTTCTTGGTCTGGTGTCTCCCCTAGCCAGCAATACCCGTTCAATATTTGTATTATTCGTAACTGAAACTATAATTATAATATCCCTCTTTAAATACAGTTGAAAATGTGTACACGATCTCTTATCTTCTACTCCGGTTTTAATTTATTATTATGAGTTTATTATTTGTTTTAATTAAAATTAAGTTTTTATTAATATATATTGGGTCTTGTTTTAAAACTAATAACACGATTCTGTAATAATGACTATAAGTGCAGTATTTACCGAAATATGGAATAAATTTCAAGAAAATTATAGACTTCATTAAGTTTTAATTGACTTAAATTATTTTAAACGATCAATTTCAAAAAGTTTTAAGTACAGTTTCTTGAATCTATTATCCTCTAACAACGATTAACATATTGTTGCGAACCTGTAAATTTTTTTAGGCTACATTTTTTTCATTCTCAAATATTTTTCATCCTTAATTTAAAAAAAAAAATGAAATCACTTTTGGTATGTTCTTAACACTGTCATCGGGACTTAAAGGGTTTTAAACTAGAAAAAAGTTAAAACAATGATGAAACCACAGCTTCTTCAGTAGTTTTTCAATTCTCTCGTGATATAGTAAATCTAGAGAGTTAAGAATGCGATGGAAATGCCTGGTGCGAAATAAAGTGAAGCCATCGGAAAGTCGCCAAGTAACCCTAGTAAGCCCAAACAAACCGCTCACTCTGTGTTAGCTCAACGTAAAACGCACCATTTTATTCTTTAAAAGCTTTGATTAAGGTATACGTACACCTTTGAAAAAGTGCAAAATGACTAAAAATTGCAATTTTTTTTTATTTTTGATAAATATGCTCTGTTTATCCAGCTTTCTAATGGTACCAAAATCATAAAAATCCATGCAATAGTTTTTGATCTACAAATATTTTCGTGCAAGCCTTTCTGAAAAATGGTTTAGTTTCGGTTTCATGGAAGTTAGGCTTAGTGTTATTTTTTTAGTTTCAGTTTTGAAATTAAAACGTTTTAGAAATACATTATTAATTTTTATAAATTAAAAAATATATATTATTTTGTAAATTGTCAGGTAAGTTAGTTAACTGTAATCTTAACTGTAAGTTGAGTTGTTTGTTTTAATAAACGCGAATCAACTACACGTTTTTTTTCTCTCGAAAATTGATATTCCGTGTTAAAAATATGGGTTCAGCGTCTCGAAGAGGGAGTAAAAGAAGAAAATATCGTGGTAACCAGCATAATTCCAATAATAATGAAAGAAATGAAACGGCTGCTGAAGAAAATGTTGTTGAAACTCAAACTGAAGATGTTCCACCGGCAACAGTAACCACTGAATCCGCCTCGGAAAGAAAACTTCGAAGCAATCAAGCTCAAGTCAAGCCCAAAGACCATGATGGGAAGAACTTTATTGTGGATATGAACTGTTTAACCAGTTTGGTCAGCAGTTTTGACTGTCCACATTGTACTTCGAAAACCTTGTTTGTATACGAAGACACTGAGTCCAGGAATGGTGGGTACACCGAGTTTTTCATATTATGCTACAACTGTGAGTACCAAAGCGAGGATCCCATTCCGTCAACAAAAAAGACCGGACTAGCACCAGATGTAAATCGAAGGATGATATATGCCATGCGACAGCTTGGATGTGGTCACCGAGAAGCATCAACCTTCATGTCCGTGATGAACCTGCCTCCTCCACCAAACCAATCTGCCTACAATGCAGGTGCAAGGAAGATTTTGTTGGTGGTGCAACAGCTTGCTGACGAAGTGATGCGGATGGCGTCTCATCGTGTGAAGGATGTTACCCAGACTACGGAGTGTGGCGTTTCCGTCGATGGGACCTGCACAGAAGAGGATACAGCTCCCTCAACGGCGTCATCACCACAATATCCATCAACACCGGAGAGATTTTGGATGTCGAGGTCCTCTCTAAACACTGCCACGGTTGTCAGAAAATGAACAAGGAGGATAAAACCACAGAAAAGTTTCGAAAATGGAAAGCCGCCCATGTGTGCTCAGCCAACTACACCGGATCGTCAGGCGGCATGGAGGCCTGCGGTGCGACACGCATCTTTCTACGCTCCAAAGCACTACGTGGTTTGGAGTACATAGAATTCTACGGTGATGGCGACAGCAAGGCTTTTGTGGATGTGTGTGCCCAAGACCCGTACGACGGCAAGGAAATTGTCAAGAAAGAATGCGTTGGTCACTACCAAAAGCGACTCGGCACTGCCCTCCGAAAATTGAGGAAAGAAGAAGCGGCTGTGAGAGGAAAAGGTAACCTAACCTTGAAGAAAGTCAACAAAATGCAAAACTACTTTGGCATGGCCTTACGAAGTAATACTTCATCCGTGAAGGTAATGTACAATGCAATTTGGAGTACATTCTATCACTTGTCCGCCACAGAAGAACATCCGCTTCATACCAAATGTCCCACTGGAAAGGAGAGCTGGTGCACCTACCAAAAGGCTGTTGCTGCAGGACGTGTTGATGAATACAAGCACAAGGAAGGCTTACCCCTGGAGATATTGAAGCATATCAAGCCTGTTTACGAACGGCTGACAGATGAAAAAATGCTTGCCAAGTGTTTACACGGGATGACACAGAACGCGAATGAGAGCTTCCATGGGACCATTTGGAAGCGATGCCCTAAAACCAAGTTTGCTGGCATCCATGTATTGAAGTTGTCAACCTACGATGCGGTAATCCACTTCAATTCTGGGAATAAAGTTGAACTGGAAGTCATGAAGCGCCTGGGCATCACCCCTGGACATTTCATGGTGGAAGGCATTGCCAAGCGAAGTACGAGATCTGAATTTATACGCAAGATAATAGTAATTTCCTTCACAGGTAAGAAAAATGCGTTGTAATAGGGTACTTGACAGTATCGCTAAAATGCCTTCCAATATTATTTAATTTATAGTTTTGAACCCAAATATAACAAACGTATATATTTTTTTGCAAAATAAATCTTTAAATTATTAATCAAAATCATTTTCAAATGGCTTTTTTTCATCGGTACGTCACGTGATCACAAACACGTCGATTTGGCTGACGTCACAAGTATGTATAAACAAACTGGGGTGATGTTTTTTTTTGTTTGTAATCAAACTGGTTTTAATCTAACTTATTATTAAAATAAGAATTATAAAGATAATGGGTGGAGGTTTTACAGAAGCGGCGATAGTTCAAATTTTCTTAAAGTAGATTCCAAAATGGTGTTTCAAAGTTTGTTTATAGTTACTAGTGACATCATAGATACCACGTGACAGCCACAAAGCGTTTTCGGGAGTGATTTTTCGTGCTAATTTTAAAATTCATTTTTTCCCCTTTTTATGGGGTATATGAAAAAAAAGAAAAATACGGGTCTAATATTTTTGGCATAAGAATATTTTAAGCCAATAAAATTTTTTTAGTCAAGTACCCTGTTATACTTTTTATTACCTAGTCAGAAATCAACAAGCCGATGTTGTAAGCCTAAGCAAACTGAACTATAGAATAGCGCCAAATAGTTCACCGAGAGCGTTTGTTTGGGCTTACTACAAAGCGATCGATGGCTTTACTTGGCAAACCAATTTTTGTAATAATTTGGTGACGGTAGCATCTTACATCTTCTTTTGAACTCTATGAGGAAATCGTGGTTTAAGTTCCTAACTTGCTATTAGTATTGCTTTAAATTACATTTCATCTCCACGTTGACAAAGAAAACAAATAATATTCGCGAAAGGATCTTACATTTTATTTTCTTCTCCTTGTTTCTTTTCTTGAGTAAAAAAAGCCCCTTAGGTGATTCAAGCTTTGGTCTAACTAAAGTTATTTCGTTGATTTAGATGGTCAAAGCGGAAAGTAACACGTATTTCTAGAAAAGGATTGGGGCAAGAAAGCTTGTAATCGTAATTGTCATTTGAAATACACTGTAAAAATTCTATTAATTTTAGAGAAAAATACCATATATTTACAGAAATATTCTGTTATTTTCTTTTACCACTTTTTTCTTAAAAAAAAACGGTTTAAAGTTAAAAAAGTGTATTTCTGTTTTTTATCATGTAAAGTGTATTAGACTACAACCGAAGATGCATTTCAACTGATTGTAGAATATCTGCGTTCCGAACTAGTGTAGATGGGGGAGCGTTGGATCAGACAATTAAGGTATCTCCACAAGTGGAAAATGGCATTTTTGAGATTTTTTTTTTTAAATTTTATTATATTATTACCCAGGTTTTTTTGTTTCTAAAACTGTCATCATTTTAACTGTGCCTCAATTAGAACGAACGTAGTGATTAATTTAGTAAAGGTCAGTAGCACTAGAATCAACCATATGTTGAAACTTTAAATGCGTTTTTCTCGCATTTCAGTTTTTCATTAAATAGCTTCAGTTGGAAAAAGATAACTCAAAAAGTTATTGAGTAATTTTTAAATTTTTTTTCTACTAATTTAAGAAATTGTTTCTTAGGGAATTACCTAAAAAACTTGGAAGAACTATGTTTTTTTTTATTTTGTTTTGGCCTATTAATCATTTTGACACACCGTAAAAAATGTTGAAAATCAGACTGTCGTTTTTCGACTACTAATAAAAATTTTATTTTTAAATGAAATCTTTTGGTTTTAGGTATATTCCCTAGACATAAGTTTACAGTTTAACTTGGTGGTTTTATTTTCTTAATACGTCGTACAGTTTTTTTTTCTAGCCTAATTGAAGTTTTTGACAAAAAACTGCAAAAAACATGTATAAATTGACCATATTTTAAAAAATTTGGTATATATGCCAAATTTTACGTGCTATATATAGTTATTTCTTTCAGATACACACAAAAATACTACCCCGCTTTTGACTCGGGGAGGTAAAGCTTCGTTTTTCTTTATAATTTGTATGTTCAAAAACAGATTTTGCGTTAAAGTTGCAAATTAATCGTTTAAAATAAGCAGATTATCTCTGTAAATTTTACGGTATTTTTTTCTGGCATACTAGCTGACAGCTTTTTTTTGTAAAAACAACAGCCTTTTCGTTACCGTGTAGGACTTAAGCATTTTAATGCGAAATTTTGCGAGATAACTCATGTTAAGAATGTAAAAATAGTAAATTCCACATCAAATTAAAAAAAAATTGTGGTTCGGAAATTATCCGTCAATGCCGTCAATTATCCGTCAATGCAATTAATCCGTGCAATTCGAAACGTACAACAAAAAGTTTTTATGTGCATTATCGTAACACTAGGAACATTGCACGTGTTAATTATATGCAGTGTGTTAAAGTATGTTGCTTTAAAGTAAAGTATAAAAATTTCCAAAGCTTGGATTAGAAGACTAATTGTAATTAACACAGTAAGTGGTGAATACTAATTTTATTCATGCAACCAATTGCAAAAAGTTATAACCAAAATAATGCTTATTAATCTTACAAATGATGTTAACTTTAATCTTAAACGGACTGATACACTATAGCAAATGCATATATACTTCACTCATAATTATAAGAATCAATTAGTGCCGAATGCTGACTGTTGACTTTGAAATAGTAAACAATTTTAATATTACTGGCAGAATATCATAGTAAAAATATATCACAACCACCCAAGCTAAAGTTACTCACTGCAAATGCAGATACAAATTGTTTTTTTGTGGTTCACACACACAATGTCGTATTTATTTGTCCAATCTGAATGCACAATGAAATTTAATTAGTCATGTACAATGTTTGCGCATCTACTAAATTTTTTTAAAATCATGTTATTCCGAAAGGCGCTAAGCACCGAATTTTCACCGATAAATCTTGCTGACTGGTCCTAATAAAAAAGATTGCTTTCTTAGTTAATAAACAAAAGAACAATTCTACCGAGGTTTAATTTTGACTCAACCAACGTATTAATCGAAACGTAAGTACTTATAACATTGTTATACAATACATCTGTGGTACAAATGTAGAGACGTTATATCACTAGGCAAAAGGTAAAAACTCATTTATTTTGTATTTTTTGACTCTAAATGCGAAAAAAAGAAGTTAAAAAATTCTATGACTTCTAAATTTATCACAAATGAACTTAACTTTCGAAAATCAGGTATTTCGGTACATTTTCTGTAATTGTTTGAGTTTGTACCGATTGCTAATTATTTTTATTATTTAAATAATATTATTCATTAACTGTATGCACTTGAGATTCAAACCCACATTTTTTTGGCAATAATTTTACATAATAATGACTTCCGACACAACTGGTTAAAAAAAGCAAATATTTCTATCCCTGGTGGATAGCAGACTAATATTGTAGGTCATAAAGTTAAACCTAAAAAATAATGCATTTTTTAATAAAAATATTTAGAGCTGAAATAGAATAAAAGTCATTGTTAGGGAAACAATATTTTAGAAAATTACCTACCAAATTTACCTTAATAATGGAATATTTTTGTCATTTTTTTAAAAAAAAATATATAGGAAGCAAAATAGATCAATTTGAAAATGCAAGAAATAATATAATTGGGTTCATATCAGAAGCAAAAAAATTAGAGCTTTGAGAAAAAGTTTTATTCGAATTTTTTTTTTTTTGTAAACAGATTTGAAAATTTTCGTATAATGATTGCCAATTTTTCTTGTCTTTCAATATTTGTAATGCTTATTTATGAGCATTAAGTCTAAACGAAAGTTTTCCAAATGTATTTTTAGTTTTTTTTAATGCAGGAAATATATTAAAGAGTGCTTGTGATTGCTTACGAATTTTTAATGGGAAGCATTATAAGAAATGAATGCATTATATTTTTAATACATGTACATTGGCAAAGAATCTGTCAATGACCAATAATTTTTGTAAACATTTTTTGTAAAAAGAAAAAAAAACTCTCAAAAATATCTAAGAAAAATCAATTGCACTTGTTCAGAGACAAAAGTTTGTACCTGCATGGTAAAGTAATCTTTTTATGTACATAAAGCGAAGATTTTTTGTGACGAATAGGCTTAGAGACTACACGATCAATGTAAAAATAATCACCAAGATAGATTTACGTTTCGCGGTAACTAACGAACAGTTTTTAGAATTTTTAATTCGTTCGTTTAAAAAAAAGAAAGAAATAGTTTTTCAGTGTTGTTAACTCAAACACATTTTGTTTGGTAACCACAATTTAAATTTTATTCGTAGTCTTCGTTTTCTATTAGTTATCTAGTGCTTACGGCTTGATTGAGATTAAAATGAAATAATTTTACTACATTTCTTTATTCATAGCAATGCGCGTCTATCTAATAAACGGGTGTAATGTTTATTATAAGTAAAATGCAATTATTTCCAGATTTCTAATATTATTATTCAGTAAATGTTTTTTTAATGGGGCTGCAACATTGGCGATCAAGCCTTTGCAGACTCGACATAATCCCCAGAACTGAGAGGCATTTTTTTTGTGGCCCCATCTAGGCGACTCTGTGGATGGTAAAGTATGCCGAGATTTAATTTTGCTGAGAGAACCCAAGCCAAATGGGCCCTCCAGTGATCTTTTACATGCCACATAATCATATGATATGCGTACCCAAGATTTTCCCATCCAGAAAATATAAATTTATTATAAAAATGTGTTAAATATCATTGGATTCTTAATTATTAATTTGGTAGTTCCCTTTAAAAATAAAATGTTTAAACGATAATATTTTTTGATGTAATTAAAATGTGATTTCTTTTGAAACAACATTTTCGTTAATTCGAAGGACCGCGTAAAATATTAAAAAAATTGGAGTGAGTAACATTTGGATAAAAATTTATTGAATAGTTTAAATAATGCAATATTTTTCGAAACATTTTAATCTAAATTTTTGAGATTTATGTGCATGAAGTGGTGGTGGTGGTGGGGGATTATAAGATGATTTGTTTAGTTTTTGCAATGGCTTTTATAGGAATTTGGTTTCCTTGGACGATTTTGATCTACTATTGTGGGTTGTAATGAAGATTTTCTATGTTTATTATCTGATTTGTTGTTTGAGGGAGATTGCTCTGTTGAACTGTAATGGTCTTTTGTGGCGATCTACTAGTTATCACCAAATATGTCACCAAGCTCGCCAAAGTTATTGCAGAAAGAAACGAAATGTCTTCTTCGTATCCCACTTGTTTTTTTATTATAAATTACATTATTTTACAACTATGATTCAATTAGCTTAGCTTGAATGCAATGCAAAATTAACAGAAGCGTTTACTAAGACGAGAGTTTCATAGAACGAGAAATAAAACCTATAACTTGGTATATAAAAGAAAGAAGTTGGAATTGGATTTGACACAGTTAAGGACGACATGCAAAAGAAATTGAAAGAATTGCTCTGACCTGGGTAGCTGATGGAAAGAGAAATAGAGGAAGACCAAAGACAACTTGACTGTGGATCTAAAATATGACGCCCCTCGCCAATAGCCCTCGTGTAGCTCTAGTACGACGATAATTCAAACTAAACTAAACTAATCTAAACTAAAAAGACAACTTGGAGGAGTATGGCAATAAGCGAAAGAAATAAGATGGGTTGGAACAACTCGAATTTGGCCAGCGAGGCTGCACTGGACAGGAGGGAGGGAGGACAATGATTGCGGCCTCATGCGCCTTCGAAGGTAAGAGCCGTAAGTAAGTTCTTAATTGTAAGACAGACAAAAAGAATTCACCACAGAGAAAGAAGTGCATTCGGCCGGAAGGAGTGAATTGAACCACGCAAACCACTCGTTTACAGGTGCGGACGCAGATGCTTGTCTGTTTATTCTTTCTCAATCAAAAAATACACACTTCACTCTATCGGGCTCCTTTGGCACGGAAGGAGTGGACAATATTCCTCAGCCCTGAGCTAAAACATCGTGTAAGTCCTTAAGACTAGAAAAAAACTAAATTCCTCAGCGCATTAGCCCTTTAGCGGGCCAAGGCCTGCCGTGCCCATTTCAGCTTACTTGACCAAGTGCTCTGGGGTGCTAGGCATTTGCCCCGGTTGGGTGGTCAACCTCATGCTGAAGCCCCAGTGATAAGTTCACAAACATACTTGGTTCTCGTTTTTCCATCGACCCACTGAAGGCATGACAGGATGAGTCGACCTCGCCCAATCAGAGGTTTTATCCCGGACCTGTGGCATGGCAATGACTAGACAAAATGGAAAATAGTTAGTTGAATATACAATGTAATTTTTATTTTGCCCGTGCGAAAAACGAGTATTAATTTGCTAGTAACTAAATGGTGGGAAAAAAAGATGCAATTACTAAACGTAGAAAGCAAGTTTTTATAAAAAGTCGTGTTTTATTGTCGTTGTTGCATGCATGGAGTCCTTTTAGTTCCTTCCGGATTAACACGTGATCGATAAATATGCAACAAATTGCGCCGTGCAGAGTTCATAACAATAGAATGCCCTCAAAACCATTGTTAGTAGCTACTCAACAAATTAGCTGTAGGAGTAAAGCAATTATTGCTAAGCAAAGCTATTTTGTGATAAAACAATAGATAGAAAGAATGCGATTTTCGCATTTCGAATAGTTATAACGTGACGAAATAGTTTTTTTTTTATCAAGCAAGCAATCAATTTGACAAAATTGTTACAAATAATCTTTTTAATAAAATCAGAACTGTAATACAATTTTGTATTATCATTTTATAATAGTTGAATTTACATTTTTATAAACATAAAATTATGTAATTCTTTGTAGCTTATTTTTAAAAAAAGTATTCAATTTTTTATATTGGAGAAAAGTACTAATTAGAACTGTAGGGGATAGTAGTGGCTAATAGGAATTTTTTTTATTCACCTCTGTATTTCAGCAAAAATACAAGAATTTAAATTTCGTTTTTTAAGGTCATAAACTGAACATTCGCGTACTTAAAAAGTCATTCGACAGATCTTAAAACTTTACCATAATTTAGTTGCTGACTATTTTAAGCAAACATGTAAATGTCCTATTATGTCCTATGTTCTATGAGAGGTCTAATGGGACAGGGTGCAGGGCTAATGGGACATGGTAAATGTTGCTTTAATTAAAATTTAAAAAATGGAAAAGAAATCAGAAAATTACCTGAAAATAAATTTTTAAAGCAAACACCATTTACATAATGTATACATAATGAAATTTACTTTTTTTAAAAAACAATTATTTCACATTGAAAGGTGAAATATCACAGTTAAAACTCAAAATCGAAGATGCTCCCATAATTTTTGTTGAATCACTGGAAAGGATATTTTTGTAACTAAATCTTCTAAAATTTATCCCAAACTTGTCATCTTTTTCATTTTCATGATACGTCAATTTAAAAAGACCGTCTTTATCTTCGAATAGCTTACCCGGAATTTAGCGCTTTCTATTTCAGATATAAATCCAATTTAATAAAAAATAGTTTGCTTTCTAGAAAAATTTATCAACAACAAATCATTTATTTTCAACAAGCTCTGTTCAGATGTAATTAATTTATTACTTTTATTTATTATACGACGAAAAAATTTCAAAAAGATTAAAATTAAAGTTTTAAAAAGTTTTTGGCAACTTGACTGAATAAGATATTACAGATTTATATAGAGAAGCATACAAAGCTAGGTTTATTCGTGTCCCATTTGAACCACAGTTTCTGTCCCATTAGACCCCACAGTGTTATTATTTATAAATGGTCCAACACAGAACCACGTGTATTTCACCACAGTATTTCCCTTCAACCTCTCCACGTCAACATATGCATTTAATGGCTAATCTTTGGTTGTTAAAATGTGAAGTCTAACTGTTGCAATGTTTTAGTGTCGAAATATTTGTAAACAAAGTATATTATACTCTTTTTTTGGCACCTTGTCCCATTAGCCCACACTCTCCCCTAAAAAATGATTGTGATAAATGCTTTATGATATATTATAAAAATATGTAGAACTAGATGGCACCTGCGGTTACACACGCATTGCACTGTTTTGTTTCTGTTATATACTCAAATCAGCATTTGTCCCAAAGCAAGACTCGATCTTGTGATTCCTCGATTACAAACACGTCACTTACTAACTACTAAACACCAGTTTTTTAGAAACTGCAATTGTTTGATTATCCTTTTTATTTCACAATATTTTTTATGCGCATGCGTTTGCAGTCTGTAGAAAAGTGTTGAAAAGTTACACAGAGTTACCAGTCGTTTTGTGGAAACTTCCTCACATAATTGAACTTTACCAAATATACTCCAGAAATGGTGTAACTTTACACCGAAAAAACGTGGTAACATTATACCATTTTTTACAGTCCTTTTTCAGGCTATTTTTAAACTTCCTATTTTTTTCCTCATCTACGCGGTTAGTTTACAAATTGGCAATACAGTTGACCAAACTTAACATCAACGAATATAAAAAAAATCAACTTTTTAAGCGATTAATCTCTCTTCATTCAACTCATAATATATTTGTTAATTCTGTTTCCATTAACTATTTTTTATGTATTTAAAAAAAAAAAACTAGAGCTATCAAGAGCTATCCACGTCAATCCCAATGTATTTTTTTCAGAAATTAAAATTAAATTCTAATTAAAACATTGTTTCCTTCTAATGAGGTATTTTTTCGATCAAATTTTCTTTATTCATCGCCTTTTAATTTCACACTCTTCGCTTTTGTTTATACTGAATATTCTTTCACATTTTTTTTTCTTTCAAGTTTTCGAAAGTTGTTCGCCACTTGGATATGCAAAATCGTCGGCCTATTTAACAGGGCCTTGTCAAGTTTCAAGTTTTAAGGAACAAAATAAAGAAATAATAATTGGGCAAACTTAATTAAGTGTATAATTTTGTTTTTTTCCTTTTCTTTATTTGTTGTTTAAATTTGGACTAATTACGGAGCGGTATCGAAAAAAAAGTTCATTTCCCGTGGTTTCACATTATTATAATTTGTGCTATTTATATTTATTTTGCACTTCAAACAAAAATGCTTCGATTTTAATCGTTTTTTTAATGGAAAAAAAAACTTTTTTCGTTTTTTTTTGTGTGTAAGAATTTTTTTTATTCCTTAAAACATCTTAAAAATATTTTAAAAGAATAACTATGTCCTTCTAAAAACGCTTAAAATATTAATTACTGTTTTTCTGCTGGTAGTTGTCTCTTGACTTGTTTGTAAATCTTTTGCTGAAATAAATCACATTTAAATAAATTTGCATTAATGTGTTTAGTAAGACAAAATTCGAATAAATTTACCGTATAATCCTGATAATAACATAATTTTTAAAATGCAGATTTGGTAAATGTTTATCTACAAACGTTATGCCATAAAAGCCTGAGTCTCTTAAACATCGTAGAGGCCTGGGGAACCAAGTCGGTTAGGCATTCGCCTAGCATGCGAAAGGTCCCAGGTTCGGGTCCGGGCATCGCAAAAATAACTGCCGACCTATAAACGGCCCGTGCAGCCAAAAATGTCCGACGAATAAGACCCCGTGTAGAGGGAGTGCACGTTAAATATCCTTCAAAGTCCTAACGCTGCGTACGATGTCGCCCTTAACGGTTGCGTTAGGTGCCTACTCAGGCGTCGGCTCGTCACTTGATTGTGGTTCTAAAATACGACGCCCGTCGCCAATAGCCCTTGTGTAGCTCTAGTGCGACGATAATTCAAATTAAACTGAACTTAAACATCGTAATCGTAGCGTTCATGACCGTCATAATGCTGCTTTGGAAAAATAGCTCTAAATACCTTGTAGCTATACATTGTTTAACTTTGGTGAACCCTCGCCATTATCATTCGGTGTAACGTTACTCCAATTTTAAAGTAAGCTGAAAAACACCAATTATGTGAAACGCTTCACAAAACGTTGTGGAAACCTCGCGTGGAACCTTCCACCGAACTTTTAGGGATAATGAGCCGTAATGACCGCGGGTCTCCAAATCAAAGTGACTCGGTGTTTATCCAATGGAAAAAATTGTTTTCTAAACCACATTTCTCTGGCTGTATTGAATTTGTTTTACGATCGGGTTTTTTTTATGATAAATGTAATTGACTTACAAGTTTCTATAACCCTAGTTTTTGAAATTGGTTCGAGTATATATTTTTTTAATTTTCAATAAATAATTTTGCAAAAAAATATTCGAAACAAACATGAAATGCCATGTCATGTTTGGTAAAAATTTGTCTGAAACAAATATGATAAAAGCTAAAATGGTTATTGCAAAATCAAACTGTTTACTCTTAAGAAAATGGGGGATCATTTACAGTCATTTCTGAATAAGACTTTTCTAAAATGAAAGTCATGCCTTAATTATTACCGAAAATAAATGAAAAAATAAGAAATCTTTAAAACCCTTAAGAATTGATTTAATACGACGAGGAGTCACTAAAGAATTTAAAAGGCCAAACGAACCTTGTAACAATTTGTACAATTCACTTTAAATAATTAAAGTCAATTCGTTACTCAAACTTAAGAATTTTTATAAAATATGCTTTAAGCAAAATAAAAACTCTTCCACTCTCTTTTTTGCATTTACTACTTAAAAAAAAGTGTGTAGCAATAAAAAAGCAATGCAAATGAACTTAATTTCGTGAAAGTATTTTTCTTCTCAACTTAGAACCCTGACTAAGTTTAACGATATAACTGAATTAGTTAGAGATAGAGTATGGTCTGTCTAACTATAAATCGAATGACGAAGTTGTTTTTTTTTGCACAGGAATTATATTAAATTATCAAAACTAACTACTTTTTCGTGTACATTTATGGGAACCAAGTTTATCTAGTCAAATTAATATAATTGATAATATGAGTTGCACACCGAATTTTGCTTTAAATAATGTACTGTAATGTAACGAAATATATGTGTTAATTGTTAAAATCAACATACTAACTAAAATGTGGTACATAAATATTCACAAATGCACAAATCCCAAATATCACAAATTCTTCAATGTTATTTCTTATTTTGAGTGGCTCAGTGGCTGAGAGGTATTACATTGCCCGCCTCATAAGCCCAAGGTTTGCGGTTTCGAGCCTCGGCTAAATCGTCAGATTTTCTGGATGTCAATATAGTGGGCACGCATGTCATATGATTATGTGGCATATAAAAGATCTTTTGAGTACCTTGAGCTTGGGTTCTCTCTGCAAAATCAAATCTCGGCATACTTTAACATCCACAGAGAACTCAGATTCATTGTAATCTAAGCGTCAAAATTGATAGAGAGAGTTGAAAAGATGGTGCCACACAAAAAATAGCTCTGAGTTCTGCGGAATATGTCGAGTCTGCGAAGGCTTAGCCGCTAATGAAGCAGCCCATATTGTAACATTTAATTTCAAGACAATTTATTAATTAATAACAATATCTTACTTAAAAAATGTTATTTGAAAAGTCGCCAATGAAAGAGCCGTACCTTATATCGTAGTTATACTTTGATAAATGTGAGTTTTGTAACTGCACCGTCTAAATAGATCACGACTTATCTTTGTACCATAGAACTCCAATTGTTATCGGAGCTCCAATTATCCGTAGCGTTGCTGATTATCCGAATGCCTATCTGTGACGGTTCCTCTTTGTTGGATGTCATGCCTAGTAATTTTATTGGCATAACATCCAACAGAGACGAACAGCAACAGATAAGCTGGGAATAAAAGTTTTTAATTAGCTTGTAAACTGTTGTACTAACTGTACCTGCTCTTATTAGGTACTCATCTGTAATATAAAAAAGGTAGTAATTAATCGATTATACTTTTTCTTCCTATTAACTCCAATTATCCGAATTTCCAAATATCCGAATGTAGTTAGGTCCCAATTACTTTGGATGCTTGGAGTTCTACTGTAAATATAATATTTAAAAAATACTAGCAAATAAATACCCATTCTTTGCCCAAGCTAAAAAAATATCAAATCGATCCAAGTATATATGCCTTTTAACCTGTTATAGGATAATAAGCCTATGCTATTGTACCCGCTAGTTAATAAGAATAAAATCCTGTTTTATTTCCTTAAAATTCCCAAAAAATAAGCTATACATATGCTGTGCACGTATAAATGTCACCGTATTTCCCTCATAAACGCATAAAACCTTTTAGCTCATTTGGAGCGTTTTTGGTAATAATTTGGCGAGAAAATAGATACTCCGAGAGTACTCCCATTATGCAGCTGTAGAGCGATGACCTACGAACAATCAACCAGATTACAAATTATTTTTAAAAAAACATTTTGCTCATTTGGTTGTTTCAGTCAATAATTTGGCAAGTTCGGCAACTTATTTGGCAGAAAACTGAAAACATAAAACCCTATTATGCAGATCTAGTGCAATAGTCATGAACAACCATCATAGTTATAATTCCCGGAAATAGCTTAAATATGCATAGAGGCAGTAAACAGAACCATCAATGAGAAAATCATCACCTAAACCAACAATAAAATCCTGGAAAGGAAAATGGCCGGATTACGTCCCGCGAAACATGTCAATTATTTTTCAAATAAGGATTTTAGTTTCTGAAGATAATGGCAACAGAATAAAAGCATTTTCAATTTTTATTATATTTTGTGTTTATTTTAATTTCTTCTGTCGAATGGCAACGCGAAAGGAAAAAAATATCGGATTTGAGCGAAAGTGGTGTATTTTTTTCAGAAAATTCGAATTATCTCCAAAAATACGAGGGCTGCTTTTTTCAACCTCCGATGGGCTGTAACAAAAAGACGGGTCAAGATACAAAAAAGATTTTTTTTACTAAAAGTAAAGTACAATACTGCTTATTTCTCCATATAATCACCTTGACGATTAGAGCATTTGTCGTATCTGTAAACAAGCTTTGAAATACCCTCTTCATGAAATGTAGCCGCCAATGATTTGAAGGGAGTTGTGACGGTTTCTTTGAGCTCCACGTCAACTTGGAAGCGCTATAATCCAAGCCACTATGCATATCAATAATTCACTTATGGCAAACCTTCGAGTTTAGCTAAACACTTGGTCAATTCGCTGAACAATACTGATGTTCATGAAGAAGGGGACCAAGGAAGCAAGTCTGTCGCTACAGGCGGTATTGTTCAGCGAGTTGACCAAGTGTTTAGGGAAACTCAAAGGTTCACCATAAGTGAATTATGGACTAGCAGTGGCTTGGAGGACAGAAAAAAATTGACGTAAAGCTTCCAAATTTACTTTTTTTAAACGAAACCGTCACAACTCCCTCCCGATCATTGGCGGCTATATTTTATGAAGAGAGTATTTCAAAGCTTGTTTACAGGTATAACAAATGCCTTAATCGCCAAGATGATTATGTGGAGAAATAAGCAGTATTGTACATTACATTTGGTAAAAAAATCTTTTTTGTATTTTGACCCGTCTTTTTGTTACATCCCATCGGAGGTTGAAAAAAAAAACAGGCCTGGTAGAACATTTTGAGCTTTGAAATTTCAAAAATGACACCTTAAGTATGAACTACACATTTGTGTCAAGTTACGAGTCAAACATATGTCTTGTTTAAAAATCTATAAGGAATATACATACATACGCAACTTCATTTTTATTATTATAGATTTCAACATATTGATCTTATTATATATAGCAAATCAAAAATTACTCAGAATATATTTTTACTGCTAAAGTTTAACAAGTTTAACTATCTATTTTTTCAGAGTTAAGGGGTATATATAATTAAATATGACTAGTTTCAGTATTTTACGGTGGTTCGGTAGTTGCATTAAAACGCGCATTGGACCTAAAAACATTTTTTTAAAAAGTATTTTAGTAAATATTGCTCAAAATATTTCACCCCAAATTGGCTATTAGAATAAATTGTCTTTAGAAAAGTGAGTGAATATTTTAAAATTTGTCATTTTTATTTGAAATTAGAAGACTAAAACTTTAGATGGAATCACAAAGAAATCAATATATACTTATTTTGAAAAGCTTCTTTTTTTTACTGAAAAAATATTTTAATTTTATATTGAAAGGATTAAACCCCTTAATCAAGTTTTCATAAATAAATGTATGCATTTTTAAATATTGGGAATGCAATCACAATTTTTCTTGCTCTAATTTTAATCGAGTTTTAATAGAAATTAGGTTTTACCGGTATTGAAATAAATGAATGCAAATTGATTCAATGCAAACTCTATGAAATTTAAATTTGACAGAATTTCCAATATTTAAGATTTGTATTGTCTGTTTTATTAATTGAAACGTAGAATGATGCATATTCAGGTCTATTGTGTAACTAAATATCGAAGCGAAATGTGAAAAATAATTAAAATTTCTATTAAAATGTCCATTTGAAACATTCTGCCTTTATATGCCCAGATTTACAGCTGTAAAAAGAGCTTTTAAGCTGTATAGAAGCATGCCTTCTTTTTCATCTGTAAATACTTTTCTATTTACAGCTAGATTTTTTTTAAAAATTATACAGCTGGAATGGAGACATACCATTTTAGCTCTGAATTGTTAAAATGTGCTTGTTATTTATTTTCACGCTAAAAACAAGTGAAATCCGGCACATAATTCATTATTTTGTTTTACTTATGCTTTTTTATGTTAACCCTATGATGTATTGATTCTTCATATCTTACATGAAATAAGAAATCACGGAAAATATAATAACATCAGAAAACAAACAATATTTCTTAATAATAACTGAGTTACGGGATTCCGTAATAAAAAAAAAGACTTTAAGAAAGAAAAATATAACAGCATGACTTTTTTCTGAGCAAAATAAATATTCTAAGAAAAAAAAAGCATTTTTCGAAGGAAAATGCAAATAATATTCCGAAATAGAAGAACAACTGTGACAGAGAATATATTTTTTCTTATTATTTTTCTATCAATGTTTAGTTATGCTTGTTTGTCAAAACTGTAACTGCTAAAAAAATAAAGTTTTATAGTTTAGTTCTCAAAACTGCAACGCAACTCTAAGTATTATTTTAATCAATTTGAACTGGCTCTCATTCGTAAAATCAAAAATTTGGATTTTCCCCTCGGTAAAAGTGTATAATTTTATTAACCCAATAATGCCGATTGGTAAGAAATTTCTCACGTAAAAATGAGCTTTCTACTTAAGTTTATCGAAATAATAAAAAAAGGTATACGACAACACGAAACCTATAGTCGAGTCATTCTCTGTAAAAGGGACAAATCGATGTCCTGGGTACTTTGCTCTTTATTTTTAAATTATATATGCATATTTGTGATTGATTAGTTTAAATTGGCACACACTATTACTTGTCCCACCTAAGCAATATCAAATAATTATAATTTACTCACAGAAAATTGCGTTTAAATACGCGATTTGTCACACCCTCACACTGTCCCTACATGCTTTTACAACTTTTAACATCATAAAAAAGGCCGTTTTAAATAAATAACCCGCTTTGGTGGAACTATTTATGGTTAATTAGTTTGTGTAGTTTCCGAAAATGTATATAATGTTTTTCTACCATCAATAGTAATTTGAAATATATATATTTCAGTTTTTAAAAGTGCAAATTGTCCTATTTACAGAGAATGACCCAGTCCCTGACAATTTATTTAGGACAAATTAAGTTATCCGACAAACTAATGAAAAAAAGCGTTAATGTTTTTTCAGAAACGAAGGTATCAATGGTATTCACAAAGTCGTCGTTTATAAATTAATTACTGTATGCATGTTGAAAACGGGATAATTTTTTAAAAAGAAAATTAAGTATAGTAATTGAATGAAATAATATTTTTACATGTTAAGCGTTGTTGAAGCAGCCTGATACTACTGGATTTTGTAATGTAATCGTTTCCGGCTGCCTATTTCTAGCCTCCTTTAGGAGCTTTAACACAACCAATTACGCCTCGTAATTTAGAACCCTGGTCAAGTGATGAGGTTGACACCTGAGCGGGCACCCAACGGAACTTCGAGCGACATCGTACACTAACGCCGTCGGGACTTTCGACTTCGCAGATTTAACGAGCATGTATATCGCAATGTACTCGGGCACCCCTGTGATTTTTAGAGTATTTTTATCCACCAGCACGAATACGTCTACTAGTATGGCTAGGATAAGGACAGAACCAAGAACCTTCTCGGTGAGAGGCTAGTCGCTTACACCTCTCGGCTCCCCGCCTTGGATTTCGTATAACTGGTTTGGTTGGTAGACATCATATTCAGGTTTGTGTGCTTGGTCAGGCGACCCGCTTATAAACCTTCGTCTAGTAAGACTGACACAACAGACAACACACACACACATAAGTGGATCCATCTAATTTTTAGAGACAGAGGCCAACTAGAGGATCCCCAGAATTGGCTTGTCACCCCCAGAGGTATTAGATTTGGTATGGGAACTTAGAGGACTTTCAGGACCCAACAGATTTAACGAGCACGTTACTCCGCATATATCGGTAGGTCTTCAGTGGTACCGGGACTCGATCGCAGGACCTTCCGAAATCCCGAGACGCTGACCACTAGGCTTACTTATTTGTAGTTTACAGATTATTTCAACATTGTTTTTAATGCAAAATGCTTTTAAAATAAACTACTAAAATAACTTTTTGAAAAGTTTGAAAAAAAATTTAAAATAATTTTTTTAAGAACTCTAATATCGTATTGACCCTCGTTCAACTTCATTTTTTATAGAAATAAATGACTGATACCTGTAATCAAAGGCTGAAACTGATATTGGGATCTTCTTCTATCGGACCAGGTCAATTTCGGATTTAATTAACATGTTAATTGTTTGTGGGGCGGTTTTAAAAAAATGTCCCCAAATGGGGACGCCAGGTCGCAAGAGGTTAAGATTTCTTTCTTAAGACTATAACTTTCGTCAAAAGACGTGAGTTCCATCTTTACAGTTCCAACCCATATATGAAAGGATTTGTACCCGTAATAAAAATGATTCTATTTATCAAGGGATTTTCACGTTCCTTGGTATATGCTACTCCATTACATTTATGGAAAGCAAGCGTAGCGTTTGATATAAGCGGAAGTTACGTTGGGTGCCAGATCAGATGGCGATTGCTTTATCATTGTTCAAAATCAGGAGGAATAATATTTGTTTTTGTACACATTTTGTAATAAACTAATTGTTTTGTGAAGCTTTTATTAATAGAATGCTAAAAATTATAATTTTTTATTTAAAAATTTAGCCTTGATTAAATAAAAAACGAAAAAAAAAATCGGCAGTGGACTTTAGTACACAGTTAAAAATTTTGTGATTGGTTTCACCATGATATTGGTTCCTAGGAGCTGCAACGGCTGTGTGGTGAAATGTTTCACCTTTTTTTCGGTGTTTGGTTGAACCATGTTTCTGGATTTGGTAACAAAAACCTGAGAAATGGTTCAACCGAATACCAAAAATATGGTTTAACGTTTCACCACACAGCCTTGCAGCTACTAGGAACCAATATCATGGTGAAACCAAGCACAAAATTTTTAACAGTGTAGCTGAAAGTGATTCTCGACTTTGAATTGCTTGATTTCTAATAAAAGCTAATTTTTAAAAGTTACTATCTTATTCAGGTGTTAGTTACGATCTTTTCAAGCCAATAATACAGATACATTTTTTAAGGGCCTGCGATTTTACTTGATTCTTTTAAATTCGCTCGAAAGATTAAGAAAACTATATCAATTACTAAGAAGCACGATTTTGTATGTTTTAATAAAATATCATTCTTATTATTTTGAAAATGAGGTTAATTTCTTTTTGTATTTAGTAGGGAAACAAAGGATAAAACATACCATGGATAAAAAATCAGAAAGAAAAATTTAAAAGGAAAGTATAAGTATAATGTTATTATCTATATTTTGTTACATAATTTTTATTTCAACTAATTATTTAATAATGCATAAATTTTGTGATTCCAAAGTTCCATGTCGCATAGTTATGAATAGTCATTAATATTAATTTTCGATCTTGTTCTATGCTATTTTTGTGGACATTATTAATTGAAAATCATTTCATATTAATACATGTTTATTTAACATTGATAATATTTTGCGACCATTAAACAGAAATGTAATAAATATTACTAATAAAAGCAACAGTCAATTTTTGGAATTGAAAACTTGGATATAATAATTTAAAGATTTATTATTATTTAGATTAATTATCTTTTTGTACATATAATAGAAATGTACCAGTGTTCTTTTGTATTCCGAGTACTTTCTAGAAAAATCAATCACACATTTTAGCCCTAATATTAATATTGTTATCCTAATTTAAATGTTTACTTCAAATTATTAATTCAAACATAACCATTTGTAAACTAGCTTTACTTAAAATTAATGAATAGTTGAAATGTTTATAAAGTTGAATAGTTAATTTAATATTAGATTTTAAACATTAATTACATTTTTCAAAAATCTTATCAATGATTTTTTTAAGGGGACACGTTACCCTAAACATTATTTCTAGAAATAATAACATTAATTTGTAAATTATGTTGGTTTTATTTAATGTTTACTCAAAATAAACATTTTCCAGCAATAAAAACAAATATTTAAAAGTAGTTTTTCATTTATTTAAAAAAAGTAAAATTTTGAACTTTTTTAAAACGCTACTCCTCTTTCAATTTTGAGAATAACTCCACCAAACTTTTATAGTTTGTTTTAGTACTATTTGTTCAAGAACTCTGCATGAATTTTAAAATGTGAGCTACAGTTAAAAACTAACATGCATTTATACTGAAAATCACAAAAAAATTACAAATTATTGAATTCAACATTTTTTTTAAAAAACAACTATACATAGTAGACCTTATTCCATGCACAATTTTGTGCACCATATATATAAGAACACAGGTTGAAAATTTCAAAATTCTAACTTAATTAGCAAAAAAGCCTTAGCGATTTATTAAACACAAGAATTGAAAAACGCGAAACAGAGAAAAAAAGCAATTTTTGGGTACCGCGTCCCCTAAAATAGTTGGGTTTTTTTGAAAAAAAAACCTGCGTATAGCATTTTCTTACGCACTTCAATAATTAAAATAAGTCATGTTGGTAAAAATCAATCGTTGAATGTACGTAAAAAGCATGAAGTTCAATGTATCAAGAGGAGTTTTACAATTTACAAAATTTCACGAATGCTTCCGGTTTTAAAGTGGAAAACTCCATCAAGATAATTAAAAGTTCTTTCTTTTGGTTTTAATAGCATTATCGCATTTCCCTAAACCATTTTTTAGTGATTTGTATTGCGATAAAAATCCGATAGAACATTTTTGTTGTTATCGTCATGTGCCTCCAAGGGCATAGCCTGGAAGACAGAGGGTTGCAATAAATTCCTAAATTTCAATAGATTCCTGAAAATCTATAGATTTCGTAAGACGATAAGATGCGTTAGCAAAAAGTTCTGGTTTTGAATACAGGCATTTATAGTTAAAAATGTTACCTACATTTTTAGCCTATTTTTCTTTTTTTTGTAATTCGAATGAATTAGGAAAATTAAAAAGTAGTTATTCACATAATGACGCGGTTCGTCTGTCCGTACCCCCAAATCTGTTTTATCTGTTGTTGTTTTCAAAATCTGTTTTATCCGTCAGATCTTAAAAATTATTATTTTTTGTGAGAAATGAATTATTATTTTTTGTGAGAAAGTTTTGTGAGAAATGAATTATTATTTTTTGTGTATTACCTCAGAGACCCACCTTTCATACTTTTTGTCCATCTGTCCGTACGTCCGAATGGACATCTGTTTACTGTCTGTCGGCGAATTGCCTATCGAATTATCATTGAAATGAAGTTTAAGTAATTTAAATCCCTGTTGCCACATCAACAATAGCATGAGATTCGTTACTTATTTAAAAATAATATTTGAAGTAAAATTTATTTGTGTCATAAATCAGTTTGGAATGACGTCATGAAAAGAAAGAAAGTGAGAATGTTACTGACCCAGATCGGATATGATGAAAAATTGTCGAAAAGAACGAGGTAAAATAGAACGACCGAGCTGGACACTTGTCAGGGAAGCCGCTCTGTATCGAAGAGAATGGGTTTCAACGTCTTGAGTTTATGAGTTTCAACGACCTCATAAGTTTACGAGACGTTTCGAATCTCTAGGCAAATTTTGAGTGTTATCAATTGGTTGACTAATTTTTGCTGTAACGCCGTGAGTAACTGATATATTTTACGGTATTCTTGAGGCAATACCTCCAAACATGTAAATGGACAACTGGGTCGACTACGCCAACGTTGAAGTCACAGATGCGTCAAACGTTACCTTATAACCCCAAAGCAAACCATTCGGCATCTAATTCGTCCAAATAAGAGAATAAATAAGACCTATAGTGACGTCACAGCTAAGTTAAACGTTGCCGTCTACCCAAACAAACCCCGCTCTGCCACGTTTGAATCGTCCATCGGAAATTTCACCTTGATCTATTGAACAAAACGGTCTATCGGGTTGCTAATAAAGGCAAATATACTTTTTGACCAACACTGTGAAGGACGGCTAACTTCGACTTGTAATATCGACTTGTACAAACACTTACAGAAGAATTCTCATAAGTAGCAGTTTTGGAAAGTCAACGAACGCCTTCTATCACCAAAGGCAATTTAGTGCCAAATGAGTGCGCCCTAGGACAACAGCACTCACCATAATGATGACCAACGGCCTACTTAATTACAGGGCCAGAGAAGCAATACCAAACTCATGCGTAGACGGAAAGTTTGACGTCAATGTTCCGAGTGCCGAAGATGAAGAAACCTATTCGGAACCACTCGAAACCCTAAATATAAAGTCAACCGTAAAAAAGTGGCTCCAAAAAGGTTTCGAGTTCCTGTTTCTTTATCTTCGGAACGGTGACGTCAAACTTTCCATCCACGCTCGTGTTTACATTATATTTTCCCCAAAATAAAACATTCTATCAACCCTGACCAATCAACATAAAGCAACGCAGATGAGTCCATCAACACTTACACAAATCAATTAACCAAACACCGTGAGCACTAATTCCAATTCCGTGTCCCTCACAAATCTAACTTTTAACTTAAACCAAGCGGGTACATCGGGCCCAAACATTGGGTAATTCAAACAATCACCTGGTTTGGTTATTCAATGTGGAGGTGAGATGAAGGTATGGGTGTCGTCAAGTTGGAAATATGTGGGAAAACCGGGTTGTTTTGTGATGCAGTTGTTAGCTCAAAAAGTAGGCCCAAAACGAGGTTTGGCGAATGATTTGTGTGTGACAATGTTTTATATATGAATTCTTTCAATTTTTAATTATTTTTGAGTGTTTACTTTATGTACTTTTTGAAAACAAGTTTATAGTTCTTTTTCAGAATTTTTTTTGTATGCACTATTATTAAATTTTCAACTTAAGAAAATGTGGTGTATTAAGCTTGACGTACGTACATAAATAATAAAAAAGTATTTTCATCTTATGTTTGAAGGGAAATTTTGAAATATGGAACTCATTTGCAATGTCACGACATCAAAACCACCATTTTTCAGAAGAATGCACCCGATGAATTTTTGAGAGCTATAAGATAATCTTAAAATTTTATAAATTACACTTTACTAATCGTTACTCTAGAATTACCTCCACTCAAAATTTCCACGGTACTGGTGAATAGCAGTCTGTTAGTGTTAGCATTATTAATAACAACAACAAGAACAGAAATATGCATAAGTAATGGACAACTGTGACGGCCACGCTTGCAGTGACGTCGCAGTTACATCAAGCATTGCCTTCTTTCCCACAAACAAAAGAACGCTTCACCCTATTCGAATCGTCTATTGAAATCTCATTCATTAAAGATGGAGTAAGTTTGGGCTTACCAAATGCCTTCCTCTACAATCGCGCCAAAAACCACCACCAAACCTCCCCAAGCATTCACAATCAGTCGTTGGCATTCAATTTCCCGAAACAGTTATTGCAATTACGGCCCTAACGTGCGCTGGCTATTTGGGCTCCGAGTCACTAAGACCGCTAATTCGCAGCCTGGCTTTAATTTAGTGCTTCGACAGTCGGGACAAGCCGGCCGCGTCACCTGTTATTAGCCCGCCCCGATACTTCGAGCTATAGGAAGGGGTTTCCAACGTTTTCGCGTCTCTGCCTTGGTGTAAGACTGTGGGGAAGCAGAGTGGGATAAGTTTGGTTGAAATGTTTCTGGATGTCTAGTTCTAGTCTCCGAGGAGCTTTAACACAGCCATAATCTCCTCGTAGTTTAGAACCCTGGTCATGTCAACTCTGGTCACCTAACGGAACTTCGAGTGACATCGTGTGCTAACGCCATCGGGACTTTGGACTCCACAGATTTAATGAGCACGTTTGTACCAGTGTGCTCGGGCCCATTCGTGATTAATAGGGTACTTGACTAAAATTTTTTTATTGGCTTAAAATATTCTTATGCCAAAAATATTAGACCCGTATTTTTTCTTTTTTTCAAATACCCTATAAAAAGGGGGGGAAATGAATTTAAAAATTAGGACGAAAAATTACTCCCGAAAACGCTTTGTGGCTGTCACGTGGTATCTATGATGTCTCTAGTGGCTATAAACAAACTTTGAAACACCATTTTGGAATTTACTTTAAGCAAATTTGAGCTATCCGCTTCTGTAAAACCTCCACCCATTATCTATATAATTCTTATTTTAATAGTAAGTTAGATTAAAACCAGTTTAATTACAAACAAAAAAACATCACACCAGTTTGTTTATACATACTACGACGTCAGCCAAATCGACGTGTTTGTGATCACGTGACGTACCGATGAAAAAAAAGTCATTTGAAAATGATTTTCATTAATTATTTAAAGATTTATTTTGCAAAAAAATATATAAGTTTGTTATATTTGGGTTCAAACTATAATTGAATTAATATTGGAAGGTATTTTAGCGATACTGTCAAGTACGCTATTGTGGATTTTTCAACTATTGAGCTCTTACATAACCCAGTACATAACTGAGTTTCGGATTTCGGTTGAACAAACTTCGTGCTAGATCTACCCGATGACTATCTCGCAATATTGGAACAATAGTCTAAGGACGATTATAACCCTGAAAACCACAAACACCATCTTCCAGACTTAAACCGTTGTGTTTCTGTAGGAATAGTAACGTTTCCTTCATTGTGCAGTGCATTAATCAGGAAGTGGTGAATATTGGAGTGTCTTGGGGAGGGTAACTTCAGCTGCTTCCCGATACCGAGTAATTTGAGATATTCGTGTCTTGATCGGCATGTCCAGTTTTGCAAATGGGAATTGTGTGTACGTAGTTTTGCATTATGTTACTCGAGACTCTCCGTCGGCGTCTTAAGGGCTGCTGCATGTACTGGACGTGTATTGTAAACAAATGAGTATGCGTAATGTGAAAGGGTTCAGCTTAAATAACGTTGCCACATAGAGTGGATAATTTCGAACCGCAGTCGAGCCTACATTCACTACAGCGATACGAGGGCTATTGGTGACGGGCGTCCAATTCAGAACCACAGTCAAGCGACGAGAAGACATCTCAGTAGGCATCCAACGCATACGACATCGTACGCAGCGTTGGGACTTTGAAGTATATTTAACGTGCATTACCTCTACATGGGGTATTATTCGTCGGACATTTCTGGCTGCACGGACCGTTTATAGGTCAGCAAATATTTTGTCGTTTCCCGAACCTGGGACCTTCCGCATGCAAGGCGAATGCCTTAACGAAAGGGGCCCACAGCAGTCTGATCTGAATCGGGACCCAACATTATAGCGGCATTGGATTACGGATGGATTTTAAATGCAACAAAGAAGTATATTGTTGGATTTTACGTATAACATTTTACATGAACACTTTTTGAATGATTTTAGGCTACTTTATAAGTCCACAGCTTTGCCATAGTGTAACTTAAAGGTTGCAATTACTATTAATACGATACATTTTTTGGTACTTTTCCATTACGCGGGAGCAAGCGATAAAGTCGCCAAATGTGTACACCGCCGGCAAACGGTGAATATTTCCAATGATAACCTTTAAATTTGTAAACTGTGTTTTGGTGCCAAAAAATTCCATTTGTCTACAAAAATCCCTTTTGCGAGGTTTGCATCTGTATCATCAAAGTATCCTTTTAGCTTCCACACTACGTTAATAACGTAAAACAGTGGAATGTATTATAATCGTTCAGTCCGTCTGTCTGCCCGCCACCCACTTCCATAGCCCAAACTACAAATGCTACAGACAAGTGTGATACGTCAAAAAGTTCAGCGCATCGAAATTAGAAGACATTGAAAATCCCAGAAAAAAATTCGACTTCGAAGTACTTTAATTATTTAAAAACTGCAAAATTTAATGCTCATTTAAAAAGTATAAAAAGCCATTTTTATTAAAATTAAATCACCATTGCAATTCACAACAATCTCTCTCACTCTAGAATCTTTAATTCTTTTAAATAATAAATTAAAATAAATTTATTTTTGCGACATCAATCAGTTTGAAATGACGTCAAATAAATTTCACTAATAGATTCTCTTTTTTTTGTATGTTGATATTAAATGTTTTGGTTCTATTTAAAAGATAATAATATTACATATATATTTTTTGAAATATAAATTAATTTTTGCAAACGATAAAAATTATTGAATAATTATTAAAGAAATAATTATTGACTTTTCGAAATAAAATAAATGAAAATAGCCAAATTTAACTGGTAAATGTTTATAATATAATTAATATTGTGTTTGGCGACTTTTCTCCTGCTGAACACAAATGTTGTGTGGAAGCGGGCTGAGTGACAGATTCTGTTACAAACCTACTTGTTTACTATTAGTAAAACGTTTCAAAAATTTTTAATGCTTTTTAAATTTTTAATATGCATGAAATAATATATCAATTTAAATATATATATATATTTTAATTCATAGTAAATATTTCAAAGATTTGGAAAATAAATGGATCGCGGTCCCTCTAGCTGTTTGTTAACATTAGCTTCAATAGTAGCTAAACAAGGAATATGAAAAATTATTTGAAAATGTTTTTTAGGATGATACATATTCCATTAACTTTAAAAAACATTTTTTATCATTGCCAATAATACTCTATTTATGCTAGATACAATAAAAAATATCTACGAATATATTTATCGTTTGAATTAAAAAAATATTAGTACAAAATTAATTTTTTAATGCAGTTGTATAGAACTTCTTTGACTTGAAAATAATGAATTCTGCTAAGCTTCTTGAAACATATTTGATCCAGAACTGAAAAAAGAAATTTATAACGCAGATTAAGATATTAAAAAGAACTTCCTCTGTCATCTATTATAGTATTGAAACAACAACAAAGCAATCAGTATTCTTTTATTTGATAAATAAACGGAATAAATGAACTGCAAAATTTACAATCTTTATTCTATACGAAACAGAATGGATTGGTGAGCGAGTAAATATAATGAAATATGCTGAATTGAATAAAATTATGAAAATATTGACAGTGTCCTAAAGGGCTTGAAATTGAATTGGGAGCCTTGAAAGCATCAATAAAACGATTTTTATCGTACTTTTGAAGTTAGAAAGTAAAATAAAGAGGGAGGGGAAGATAAAATATAAAAGGGGACTTTTCTCGAAGTGAAAAGTCGATGGGAAAGGCGCATTTTGAAGTGCCCATTTCGGAACAGGAAGCGCATTTTAAACGTTTTGAATGGCAAAATAACTGAGCTAAAAATATTTTGCTTTGTTTTGATAAAGTTGTACCACGGGTTGCATAGAATTTCAAAACGCGCCTGCGCACAATGGTTATTTTACCATTTTGAGAAGACAAAAATAGTAAATTCTAACTTTTTGTTTTGTTAATTTATGCAACTTGAAATGGTCATCAAATGCATAGAGCATAATAAAAGCACTAAAATTGAACTGCAGATCGGTTAGATATCACTAAATGCATATAAACATGGTGCATACAATGTATTTACAATGGTGGACATTCAAAAGCAAAATTCTTCCTTTTTGCCGCAAAATGCTATCATAATTAAATTTTACAAATAAATTAATGAGAATTTAATACATTAAAACACTGAAAATTGTCTGCCCATTTAGGAGCTCATCGAGTTTGAATGTCCTCATTATTCCATTAAACACAATGTTAATAGCTAAACATACTTTTCTCAGCGTTCGATCACGTGATATTGTTGTCCTCGCTCTTTTGGGAGAACCGCCCACTGTGTGGCGTGGCCAAGTGGTTGGTTGGTAGACATATATTTTCAGGCTTGTGTGCTTGGTCACAGAGACCCGCTTATAAACTATCGTCAAGAAGGACGGACATGACACACACACATACAAGACAGATGCTGCCATCTATCGCCACCACCACAATTTAGACATGTCCCTGAAGGGGAGGGAAATAGTCTCCAGGGACCTGTACCCATGGTAAACTGCGCAATGACCGACCACAGGACTTTCGGACCCAACAGATTTAACGAGCACGTACTCCGCATATACTCGGTGGGTCTTCACTCGGTGGGTGGTACCGGGACTCGATCGCGGGACCTTCCGATCTCGAGACCGAGAAGCTGACCACTAGGCAACCCACAGCCCCAAGTGCTATTAATTTGTTTGAACTTTTGGGGATGTTTATTTCTAGTCTTTGTGAATAGCTTTAACACAACCAAGTTCGACTCGTACTTTAGAATCCAGTTCTTGTGGTAAGGTCAAAACCTTAGCTGGCTAGCTGAGGTTCGCATCTGAGCTTCAAGCGACATCGTACTCTAACGTCATGAGACTCAGGAATCGACAGATTTACCATGTAATTCTCCAAGTGTACTCTGGGACACTGTGATGTTTAAATATTTTTTTTTACTGGCACGAGACCGTTCATAATGAGGTTGTGTTTAGAACTGGGAACCTTCCCGGTGATAAGGGCATTGTGAAGTAAGGCATATTGCTACATAGAATATATTCCTGGGTTCTTCTCTCGCCTTTGCCTATCTATTAACGTATCGTGAAAGACATAAATTATCCCACCAATAAATAGCGCAGATTAGTGTTCATGGGACTGGTGCATGTTGATTCGCTCGTGGAAAAGTCCAGACGCCGCTATAAGGTTGAGTTGGTTGCTGGTTGAGGTGTCGGTCTGTCATTTGACATGGGTTAAAACTCACCAAAAGAGACCTCGAATCAACGTCTCAATAAAACTATGACGTTGAATCAAAATTAACCAAAAAAACTATTACCTTAGTTTAAATATTCTTAACCCAATTTTTTTAAAATAAGAACACAATACTTATAATATTACTGTTTTTTCGTATGAAGACCCCCACCCCCTCCTTTAGACGAAAGTAAACAATCAACGAATTATACCAAAAAAGATAAATATATAGTTTTTTTATTTCTGTCATTTGCAATAAATTTTACCCAAATGGATGTCGTGTATGTCGAAACTCAAAAACTGGATACAGTACCTTTAATTGCAAATTGTCGAAACATTTGTTTGTAAATTAATCGAGTAAACAACTGTATAACAGTCAATGTCGTGGTTTTATTGAAAAAACTATACATAATATTGTTTCGAAATAAATATCTCGGTTCCAGCACGTGTTTGAAAACAATACGCCTAACCTGGAAAACGCAAACTTTTCCAAACAAACGGCTGCTGAGTCAGCCCTACTAAAAATGGTCCGTAGAGATCCATAAAAAAAATTGTACGGGGATTTGGCCAACGGATATCAATAGAGATCAGCTCTATTGATAACAGTAGGCCAAATCCCCGTACAGCTTACTGATTTCTATGGATGTCCGTTGGCCAAATCCCCGTACAACCTCTACGGATGTCCGTTGGCCAAATCCCCGTACAGCTTACTGATCTCTATGGATGTCCGTAGGCCAAATCCCCGTACAACCTCTACGGATGTCCGTTGGCCAAATCCCCGTACAGCCTACTCTGACCTCTACGGATGTCAGTTGGCCAAATCCCCGTACATCCTCTACGGATGTCCATTGGTGAAATGGTGAAATCCCCGTACAGCCTACTGACCTCTACGGATGTCCGTAGGCCAAATCCCCGTACAACCTCTATGGATGTCCGTTGGCCAAATCTCCGTACATCCTCTACGGATGTCAATTGGCCAAATCCCCGTACAGCCTACTGACCTCTACGGATGTCAGTTGGCCGAATCCCTGTACATCCTCTACGGATGTCCGTTGGCCAAATCCTCGTACAGCCTACTGACCTCTACTGATGTCAGTTGGCCAAATCCCCGTACAACTTACTGACCTCTACGGATATCTGTTGGCAATTTTCCAAAACAGCCTAATTGTCTCAATGAATCACTCTATGGTTACACACAGGCCATCGCCACACAATCTACTGATCTCTATAGATCATTGTAATATAGATATACACTGGCCGATTGAATGTGCAGCCTACAGATATCTGCGGATAACTTACTCTATTCGTCCAGCAAAATAGTTTATCTTTGAGGAGAGTAATAAATATTAATTTGAAAATAAAACAAATGCATCATAAATGAACAATTATTGATTATGAAAATTAATTTTAATTATTTAAAAAATTTTAATCACATACAGTAGGACCTTGATTATCTGATCTATTTGGGACCAGAGGTAGGTTGGATAATCGGAAATGTTCATTAACTAATAAATAATATAAATACTGGATATAAATACTCATTATGGTAAATTTTTTTTAGCAAGGTTTGAAATGAAATCTTCCTAAAAGTCAAATATCATATACCGTCAAAGTCTGTTACAATAGCAACTTGTTTATAACACCATAAATGTTTGGTCCCTTAAATTGTCTACAGACCTTGATGTTATAACATCTTGCTTATAAATAAATTTTTTAATGAACTCCTTGGTTATGTTACAACGCTAAAAATGTTATTTGATATACATAATGCCTGCTTAAAAAAATTCATTTTAACTTTAATTAGTAATGAGTATATCATACGTATTTTACACGATTTACTACACTTAATATTCATTTGTTTATAATGTTACTAGATTATAACGTCATAAATATTGAGGTCCCTTGAAAGATGCTATAACCAGGTCAGGTTGTAATTTACCCTTCATGATAACTTGATAATTTTAAGCTATGTCATGATATATTAAAAATTTTGTTAAATCTGATTTAATTTATGCAATGTTAAAATAAGAACAATGGTTATTTTAAGTTAAATTCAAACCCTGTTAACCAGAACTCTACTTTATATTGATTTCGCTCGTGCTGTACTGGGACATTTTTCAGTGCTTTGAAAGAAAAAAAAAGAACATGCTTATTACAAATCACTGTACATGACATATCGCTTAGCATAAACCAAAATTTTGCAGTTTATCTTACAATATTATTCAGTGATGAAAATTTTAAATAGAAAAAAAAACACTTATAATAATTTTCTAACCATTTGTATCTTTACACATTATTTTCAATTTATTCCAAAATTAAACTTTATAAATTGCATATTAGAGTATCATTTGATTTTTTTTTTATATATATATTTTAATTAAACAATGAAATTATATCGTCTGTCAAATGAGATAACCAAGAATGTGCAAAAACACAGGTACAGAAACCGGAAACAGACAAATTTCTGGCTTCGGTTAAATGGGCAAAACCAGGTCTTTAGCTGAACCGGGTAAAAATAAAGAACTGGTTTATAGAATAAACAATTTAAGCGGCTAAACTGAAGGTTATTCTTAGTTTGAATTAATGCTTAATTAAATGCTTCTTCAGACTTTACAGGAGACCCTCTCTCGCAATCGGTAGATTTTGGTGATGAATGTCAGCTTTATTCCATCCTGCAACCATTCCATCCATTTTGCAGCTTACAGTGGTGTGCTTAATGCATAACTTTAAAAATTAAGTTTAATTGAGGCGAGTTTAATCAAAAACCGTCTCCCAGATTATCTTAAATTCTTAAGTTATGCATATATTTTATAATGATGAGCTTAAGCTAGAAAGAAAAGATAAAAAAAAGTATAAGTATTATATTACATAATAAAATACTTCTAATAACTTGACAAAAAATTCTGAGATGCTTTTATACACATTCAATGTCCACCAAATTATTATTAATTATACAAAAAATTACATTATTTAAAACGATGTGTTATATTTAACAAAATGATTTTACACTTGAAAATTTCTATTATACAAGAGATTTGTAAACACATCTCATTCATAAACAATTCAAACAAAACTACTAAAAATGCAACGAACACACGCGGTAGAATTCAGCCTAACCTGACATCTGTTCGTATTTCCGATAAAAATGTTGTAAAACAATATAACTTACCTTTCATCTTTTTTTTTAATCTTCTTTTTCATGATTTGTTATTATTTTAGTCTTTAATTGGTAGCTTTAAAACAATTTTTAAAGTTAAAATTGAATAACAAGTAACAACATTCTAAAAAGTAAACAAATATCATGCAAAAAGTTACGGTTAACAGTTAATTGAATTTGTTTCGTACTATGAATTTACAACTGGAATTTTAATAATTTGATTCTTCAGCAGTTTTCACTTTTTCCTTTGTATTTAAGCCAATCTACATGACTTTAATTAAAAAAAAACATTTTATGTTAAAACAAAGCATTTACAGTATTTTTCACATTGAAGCTCAGTAGTAGTCTTTGGCAACTTGGAGGGTTATTCGCTCTCCAAAACAATATTTGTTTATGAATTTATATTACATTCTCAATGGCTAACGTGCATTATAATCTAATTTTCAACACTGCAACCATTACTTTATGTAAAGTTCGTAACCAAAAGAAACTCATGTCTGGCAAGGAATGCGAATTCTTTTCGAAGCCGACGATTTAGCAAAATCGCCAAGGTTGACTCGTATACTATTTATTAACGTTCCACATTCTTGAGCTTTTTGTTTAGAATATACATAATTAAAGCAGTTAATAGTTGAATATTGTTTCTATTCGAATATTTGGAATGTATTTTTTTTAATAATGGGTATAATTCATTCTAAGTGAGAAACTTTCTAATAACAATCATAAAGTTTAAACTGGCCTTCCACTTTCTAAGTTTTCTAATTAACTTTTAAAAAAAAGTAACGCACAAGAAATAAATGTTTAAAAATTTGATTGTTCTTTTTTGAAGTTTTTATTCTTTAATGGTATGCATCAGTTAGTTGGCATATAGTCTTTTATTTCTCTCTCTAACACGATAAGCGGAAAAACCACACGTGAAACTACTATAAAAATTAAATGTTATATAAAAGCTAAAAACATACATAAATTTTTTACATATTTGATAGTTTAGGAATAAAATATTCACAAGAGTACTAAATAAGTTATAAAAATTGCTAAAATTGGCTCTAAATTACTTATTAGGCATATTTCCATTAGTAGGCTTAAGAACGATATGATCCCCACGTGAAGATTTTTCCTTATTTTTTTACTATTTTTTGGAACGATTAATAGGCTTGCGAACGTTATAATCCCCTCCCCTCGTAACGATTCGTTTAAAATTTTGGAAGCATAAATTTTAAAATTATAACTATGTTATTTGTTTTAAAAGAAATTCTTTCAAATAATTAATAAATTTCAATAATTTATCCAAGTAATTTGTTGGGAGAATTTTGATAGTAATGTAATTTAACCAATAAATGAAATTGTGGTAACAAATTAATGTATAATTAGGCAATATAATTTTTTTTTACAATGAACTTTGGGCGTAAGATTGATCCTAGGGAGAGGGGCAGGTTAAATAATCTGTCACTCAACCGATTTAATTTTTAAAAAAAATTTATTTGTATTTTTTCTACTTGCATTGCTTAAAAAAAGTATTTTTTTATTCGAAAGTTATGACTATTGAAAATGGCAGAGTATTTACTTTAGACCACTTTCAACCACACTTATAATAATAATAAAAAAATAATAATAAAAAAATACTTAGAAGATATATTTTACAATTATTTGTTACTTATTTTCAATAAAGGAGGGGGCTTAAAAGTGGAATAGAGGAGTAGTTTAAAAGTGTTTGTAGGTTTAAACTTAAACAACTGTGGGATTAAAACAAATACCGTTAAAAGAATGTGATTAAAACTGAAACCACAGTACCCAGATACTCAATTAAGATCCTATTGATCACACTCCTATTGATATTTGAAAAGGTCTATAGGTATCCATTGAGATCGAAATCCTATTGATCACAAGTCTATTGATATCTGTAGAGTTCTTTGGATATCCATAAGAACCTGAATCCTACTGACCACATTCTTATTGATGTCGGTAAAAGTCTATGGATATCCATAGAGATCGGTATTCTACTGATATCTCTTGTATTGATGTCTATGGATTTGTATTGATATCAGTAGAGAATAAAATCAGTAGCGTACCGATATCAATAGAGATCAGTAGCCTGTACCGATATCGGTAGGTGCATCCATAGAAATCAATAGAGTTGTATTGATGTCGGTAGGTTTTTGTACTGATCTGTATGGGTCATTTTTAGTAGGGAGGGCAAGTCAGTTAGTTATGTTCAGTTTTTAGAATAAACCTTTTTTTGGTTTGTGACCGTATGTTCAATACCTGATTGTAAACGGATAAATAAAGAACCGAAAGAAATAGAGCCGTTTTAGCATCCACACTACGTTTATAACGAGTTAAGTGGAAGGTATTATAATCGTTGAGTCTGTCTGTCTGCATGTCCGTCTGTCCGTCACCCGCTTTCAAAGCCCAAACTACAAATGCTACGGACAAGTGTGATACGTCAAAAAATTCAGCGCATCGAAATTAGAATACATTGAAAATTTCAGAAAAGAATTCGAAGTACTTCAATTATTTAAAAAAAACCCTGCCAAATTGAATGCTTATTTAAAAAGCATAGGAAGCCATTTTTATTAGAATTTAATCACCATTGCCATTCGCAACAATCGCTCGAGAAACTTTAATTCTTTTAGATAATAAATTAAAATTATTTTTGCGACATCAATCAGTTTGAAATGACGTCAAATATATTTCACTACGATATTCTTTGTATGTTGATACTAAATGTTTTAATTCTGTTTAAAAGCGAGGAATATTACATATTTATTCTTTGAAATACAAATTAATTTTTGCAAACGATAAGTTATAATTATTTAATTTTCGAAATAAAATAAATGAAACTAGCCAAATTTAGCATTTAAATGTTTAATATAGAATATCAATGCTGTGTTTGTCGCCTTTTTACCTGTTAAACACAACTGTTGTGTGGAAGCAGGTTAAGTGACAGATTCTGTTACAAATCTACTTGTTTTTTCCAAAAAAATTGATAGAATCCCTAACTAATTTGCTTTACCTAGCGAACGTTTGTTTAGACATAATTGCTAGGCGTTACTTCACTCTAACAGGGTATATTTCTTACTGAAATACGTATCCATGTAAGCTTTTACGGAATTCATTTAATACATTAATTTTTTTTTTACAAATTCTTGTCAAATACAATTCATTCAAACCGAGACCATCCATAGTTTGATAACTCTAAAGGCACTACAACTGAAGATGAATTCTTATTTCGTTTGTTGTCATCGATGTTTAAAATCTATGAATTTGAAACGTATTTCCATTGTTCAAAATGAAAATTTGGTAGAATATTCAGTTGTTTTTAAGAATTTTATTTTTAGCTTCCACACTACGTTTATAACGTAAACAGTGGAAGGTTTTATAATCGTTCAGTCCGTCTGTCACCCACTTTCACAGAACGAACTGTAAGTCTCACAGTGCGATACGTCATTTTAAAGCAAAACTTCAGGCTGGGCAATATCCCAAATTTCATTAAAAAATTTAAATTAGAAATTTATTTAAAATTTAAATAACTAAAAATTTGATCTACATTGAAATAACATCAAATTCCATTTTTATTTAATATTTTCACTGTTGCCATTTCTTCAAACGTACGAGAAACTTTATTTGAAATAAAAATAAAACTTTCGAAAGAATATTTATTTAGGAGATATAATTCAGTTTGGATTGTTGTACTATCACAATAGAGTTCTTTTGATGGTTAATTATCTATGCATAAAGAAAGATGCATAGATAATTCTAACTTTGCATAAAAAACATACAAAGTTTCGCTTTTATTTTTTAAGCATCAATTTTACTAATTATATATTTTTCGAACTGTAAATTAATTTAACAAACGATGAATAATAATTGAATTTTCGAAGGAAATATAATGGGAAATTGGGGTGACTCAAAGATATTTATTAAAAAAAATTACATCATTTTGCTGCGAACTTCACACAAATTTAGCAAACGATAAAGATTAATTATTAAATCTGAGAAAGAAGATTAATAAAAATAGTTAATTTTGGCGTTTAAAAGTTTGAATTAGAACTATCTAAAGGCCCTGTTTGGCGAATTTCTTTCTGAGTTGTATAAATAGTTTATTTGTTCACACAAATGTTGTGTGGAAGCAGTTTAAGGGACAGATTCTGTAACAAACCTACTTGTTTATTCCTATGTCTCTACGTATTCCTAATACGGACTGTATCAGGTCGAATCAAATACGACATTTCTCACACTCTTCCTGCAAAACGGATTGTATAGTATGAGAATACACTAACAAATTCAAAACTTTTAGGCTGAGTTCCGTTTACTTTTCGGCTGTTAAAAAAATTAAAAGTTTTGCCAATATCCCATTTACTATGTACCATTAAATTTTTTTTGAAATGTCAAAAAATGTCCACTTTGAATACAAAAAACGGGATTACGCCACTATACTTTTTACTTTTTTCCCAATTCGTCGCGGCCATGAATGCTTGTTGACAACGATTCATTACATTGAATTGTTTAAAAGGATGAATATCAACTGATTTTACTTGGATTTCTGACGAAAACCTGAAAATCCCAAAAAGCGTTGTAAAATCCAGGAACTTTTGTAATGTATGAGTCCCCAGTCATTCTCAAATTTCTCATGAAGGAACTTCGTTGTATGGACAAACTTATTTCTTAATACTTAAATTTTGTTGTTCTTATAAAACAAACATTTGCTAAATATTTTAAAGGTTCAGTGTTTTAAAGGTTCAAAATTTTTAAAATTAATACATTTTAACAAGTATAATAAGCCCCATTAAAATAAATGATTTTAAATATTTGTTATCCTGTCTTTTCTGATCTTGTAAAAAAATAGAGACATATGCCATGCTATCCGATTTTTTGTACAATTTGAAATTATAATGTTGTGTTTTGTTAATTTCTTTTGTAAATATCGTATCATACTTTCTGGCCGGAAGGTAAACTGCAGTAACCACAACAATCAGTTAGAGCATTTTTACTCTGAAAGAGTTATTGAGTGTATGTGACAAAGACCCAAGTCTTTAAACTATTTTCTACAATTTGTCGGCTCACGGCAGCTTTCTTGTACACAAGAAGTGTTTTTAAAAAATTTTATACAAATAATCGCTAAAATTACTCATTAAAAATGCTCGTTAATTTAAAGTAAAAAAAAATCTAGCAGAAATATCTTTGACCCGTTAAACATTTCTTTTTATTTAACTATAATTTATTTTCATACACTAAAATTTCACCTGTTTTGAAATGTAGAAAATATCAAATTACCAATATTTTGATAAGTAAATTAAAAAGATAGTAAATCTATTTGGGGATGATATCAAAAAAATATTTGAATGTAATTTGTTTATTTTGTTGTAATATGCATTTTAATATCAATATTGATGTGATTACGTAATGATATGTCCATAGAAAAGATAACAATTACAGTTTCAAGATGAAGCATATTATGTTATACATATTTGTAACTTCAAATATTACCGTTCACACTAGTGTGTTTGTACTTGACGCGTAGTATTGTTTATTTGTTACAATTTAATAAGCCTTTCACGATAAGAAATAATCCTTGTCATATGTATCATACTTTTTATTGGCAGGCAATGACAGAAATGTCTCTGTTTATTGGACAAGAACGTATGAAATTGATATAGAAAATTTATATTTCTATCAGACTTTCTACAGTGGAAATATATTTGTTGCGTGAGTTTGATACCGCTGTAACTGAAAATTGATAGATTTTGTGGCTTTTTTGTGACGTCACATCTACATCAAACGTTGTCTTACTCACCACAAACAAGCTATCTGGCAGCTAATTCGTCTAAACTAAAACCATACTGTAAAAAAATGCTAATTTTACAGAAAAATACAGGGTGTCCGTAAAAGAAAATCCGAGTTTTAATGGCATATTACATGAGTTTCTTTTTTTCTAAATATAACAAATCATACATGATATTGAAGGAAAACTAACCTAGTTTTTCCTATAAGTGCTCAATGTGTGCGCCTTTAGCGATACGGCACACATCCAAACGAAAATGCAATTCTTCCCATACTGTCTGCAGCAAGTCCGGAGTAATAGAAGCAACAGCCTGTGCAATTCTACCTTTCAAGGTTGGTAAATCGGGGGGTAGGGGTGGAACGTAGACCCGATCTTTTACGAAGCCCCAAAGGAAGAAATCACAAGGCGTGATGTCAGGTTAACGACAATTACAATTTGAAACTAGGACATTCGTTTACGGACACAAAATTACCGTTTTTTCTTTTAATTTTTTTGTTCTGTTAAGATAAACAGTTTTAAGTAAAAACAGTTCTTTTCGGTGAAATAAACAGATTATCTCTGTAAGTTTAATGGTATTTTCTGGCACACCAGATGATAGTTTTTTTTCTGTACAAACAACAGACTTTTTATTACTGTGTAACACTGTCGCTGAATGTAAGTGAATGGGCTTGCTGTATGCATATGAAGAAATGCTGTAACACTACTTACGATAATGGGTAGATAGTAATTTAATCCCGGGGCACTTCGAAAATCAATTTCTCTAATTATTTATTTTTAATATAATATTTTTCTGTGCAGTTTCCTTCTGTTGAATATTTACTGCGTATTATTAAACGGAAGAAATAAGAAACGGATTTCCATTATCTTACTTAACAGAAGAACTAAACTCATGTGAACTAGGAACTCTTCTCTTCTGTTGAATATCTATCTATTACCCCATACAAATTATTAACCCCTTTCAATTAATTGGAATATAAATAAATTATCCCTTTTTCCAAAATGCAATGGCACGAGTACAGAAGCGAAGATATATGTTGATATCTCCTCTTTTGTTGAATATTTATTGCGTATTATTAAACGGAAGAAATAAGAAACGGATTTCCATTATCTTACTTAACAGAAGAACTAACCTCATGTGAACGAGGAACATTATCTTACTTAACATAAGAACTAACCTCTGTGAACCTCATATGAACTCTCCTCTTTCCATTATCTTACTTAACAGAAGAACTAACCTCATGTGAACTCTAAGAACTAACCTCATGTGAACGAGGCCTCTGCATGGTTTACCATTTTAAAGCTGGTCGTAATGAGAGTTGTCCACTCTGACCAATCACATTATTTAAAAATGTAAACGAATTATGTTTTGGCATTGCTTTTCCCTTTTGTGATTAGTTAGATTGGACTACTTCATGCCAATATTTTGGTGGTGATGCTTTATCTAAAAAAACCATTGAGCTAGAAAGAAAACTGGAGTGAGGTGTGTGATTCACTGAACAGGGCAGCAAACGAGCCGATCCAATTACGAAACGCGGAGGAATACAAGCACTGCAACAGAAACGAACCGGGCAGAAAACCTAGAAACTTGCCTATTTCGCTATTGGGTTCGCCTTCGCTGGAACAAAGTTAGTGATCCACATGGTTAATTCTTAAAAAAGTTGGAATTTAAAGTTAAAGAAAGTTAATTCTTTCGAACTAAAAATGTTAAAATACATTTAGGAGCCCAAATCAATATGATAGATAGAGGGGTCTCATACAAGCATTGCTTACAAGTGTAGAGAAAATAGTCCTTTTCTGCCCGGTTCGCTCAAAAGGGTGTGAGTGGGTTTTCGGCTCGCTGACACTTTACTCCAGTTTCCCTTCTAGCTCAATTAAATAAACATGTTGTTCTAAGGATATTTTCTCTTTTTCGGACTTCTATCAGTTACATTACTTTCAACCCACCATGACCAACTGTCAATATACGGAAAAGATTCTCGGTTTGGTTAGACTTTATTTGTTCAAAGAAAAGTGTTTCCCTCTAAAATTGAACCTATTTTTAGGCATTCCACTGTAAATAGTATTTTTGCTTATTTGGGAGCCGAGAAAGGTCCAGTTAGATGCCGTATTTTATTGTTCAATGTGTTCAGTAGAAGTTGGGTTGGAATTTTCTCGAACAATAATAGTTGTGAGAGGTTGTGATCCAAAACTAATTCCGTGCAATGATTTTTGCTTTTGGACGGTAGTAAAAGTAAACGAGTCTCGTTATTTTGTCTAACTTTTTCTAGTAAGATAATTTGTTACAATCAATGGTTTGATTAAGCTGGAATCGATGCAAATATTTATAATAATTATTTAACTAAACATTTGTGTAAAAAATGTATACCAGTAAGAAATTTGAATAAATAATTTTCTGGCAAAATTAGTTGATTGATGGGGATAGAGACGCTTTATATCAGACTATCGTTCTCTTTGTCGCCTTGCTTGTAGATATTATTTATTAAAAAAAAGATTATTTTTATTGCAATTTATTACTTATGAAATATCAAATTACCCGAGACAATTGATCGTAACACGGATTCCAAAATAACACGGATCCGCCAATGCTTACTTTATAGTGGGGATCATAAGATTAAAGAGTTGCCTCCATTGGCGTTCTCCTATGTCAACCACTATTCGTCAGAAACACATAGTTTTTCACACTTGCGTAATGACGCACAACTGGGCTATGGTAAACGTAGGGTTGAGCGTACCATCTATAGTGAAAGCTGTATAGTGTAGCGCCTGATGACTACGAACATTGCTTTGTGAGAGAAATTAACCATGTATCTACTGACAGAGTACTTTTATGTCTATTGAAAAAGCCACTGTTTCACTTTTCATTATTCAATTTGGAGAAAGCTGGGAAAGTTGAATCGTTTTCATTGACTTGTTCGGTTTTAGCACATTAAAGTCTATAAAGGTAAAGAGGGGACGTATTGAGCCTAGTGGTCAGCGTCTCGGTCTCGATATCGGAAGGTCCCGCGATCGAGTCCCGGTACCACTGAAGACCTACCGAGTATATGCGGAGTACGTGCTCGTTAAATCTGTTGGGTCCCAAAGTCCTGTGGTCGGTCATTGTGCAGTTTACCACGGGTACAGGTCCCTGGAGACTATTTCCCTCCCCTTCAGAGGCATCTCTAAATTGTGGAGGAATCAATAGATGGCAGCATCTGTCTTGTATGTGTGTGTATGTCGTTTCCGCCTTTCTTGACGAAGGTTTATAAGCGGGTCTTTGTGACCAAGCACACAAGCCTGAAAATATATACCTACCAACCAATCAGCCAAAGGTAAAGTAAGTATTTCCTAAAACTTTTACTTAAGTTATCCTGTACCAACTCGTGATGCCCTGACGGTTCTTATAAGTACCACTTAAAAGGCAGTTGTTTTACTATTCATTGTTCGTGGAAGGGAAAAAGATGGTAGTTGGCTTTTATGAATGCAGCATGCCGTTTTAATATATTAACGACTAAAAAAAGGTAAAACCTATTCATTCAACAAAATGTAATTGTTAGTCTGTGTAATTTAGTAATTATAATAGGTAGGTTTGTAACAGAATCTGTCACTTAACCCGCTTCCACACAACAGTTGTGTTTAACAGGTAAAAAGGCGCCAAACACAGCATTAATATTCTATATTAAACATTTTTATGCTAAATTTGTCTGGTTTCATTTAAATTTTATTTCGAAAATTCAATAATTATTACTTATCGTTTGCAAAAATTAATCTATATTTTAAAGAATAAATATTCCTCGTAATATTCCTCGCTTTTAAATAGAATGAAAATATTTCATATCAACATACGAAGAATCTCGTAGTGAAATATATTTGACGACATTTCAAACTGATCGATGTCCCAAAAATAAATTTATTTTAATTTATTGTCTAAAAGAATTAAAGTTTCTCGAGCGATTGTTGCAAATGGCAATGGTGATTTAATTCTAATAAAAATGGCTTCCTATGCTTTTTAAATGAGCATTAAATTTTGAAGTTTTTTACATAATTGAAGATTGAAGTACTTCAAATTCGAATTCTTTTCAGAAATTTTCAATTTATTCTAATTTCGATGCGCTGAATTTTTTGGCGTATCATACTTGTCCGTAGCATTTGTAGTTTGGGCTATAAAAGTGGGTAACGGAAAGACAGACATACGGACTGAACGATTATAATACCTTCCACTTTTTAGGTTATAAACGTAGTGTGGAAGCTAAAAAGAAAGGTGAAAAAATAAAACAAATTCGTGACATGAAGTGCATTTTATGTGGCAACTACTTTTCAGTTTTTTATATTCCAATTAATTGAAATAGAGATAACATTAAAATATTCAAAGATGTATAATTACAATTGAAACTGAATTCGGTGCAAAAAGGATTAAACAGGCACTTGCACTATTTATTGTTTTGATAATATTCATAAATACTTGTTTTATTGTAATAATGCCTTGTAACAACAATGATTTAAACATGAGTTTACGAAAATGTAATAACTTTCTTTTTTAGTCGGCAACATTGTAAAACAGGCAACAATGTAAAATTCTGTTACAAATATCCAAAAAACAACATTTAAATAACAAATGCAATTCAGATAATAAATAATTCAAAACCAAGGAACTGCAATAATGATTGAATTTATATTTGATAATAAATAATTTATAATATAAATAATGTAAAACAAAAAAATTATTTTTATATTTAAATATATAATTTATAACAATAACTAGCTTTATAAATAAATGTTAACTGATTCTAAAATCACTTATAAGTATAAAAATAAATAATAATTTATAAATATTAATAAGAGGTTTTAGTTAGTAATGGAATTTTTTTAAACAAACTATGCATATGAAACAACTTATAATTAGGTGAATTTTACATTTTGTATTATGTAAAAGACGATTCAAACACAAATCCAGATACAAATGGTTTATACATTAAAAAGTCCAAATAAGAATGTATGATTACTAGTTTTAATATTTTAATGTTGGGGAGAGAGATTAACAATGAGACATTGTATAAGAAGAAAAAGAAAACTTCACTGAATTTGAATAAATTGGATTCCAAGGGGCCCCAAAACGCGTCTAGACAACACGTAAAATTATACAAACGAAAATAGCTAAGGAAATTAAAATGCACATTACAAGTTAGTACACAAATAAAAGCGGGGAATACCAACAAAAAACCAACATAAATCTAGCATTATGAATTTTATTCTGTATTTCATTGAACATTAGAATAATCGTTTAAGGGGATACGGTACCCAAAACATTATTTCTAGAAATAATAACATAAACTTGTAAATTATAGTGGTTAATATAATGTTCACTCTAATTAAACATTTTTTAGCAATAAAAAAATTTTTACAAGTAGTTTTTCGTTTTTTTAAAAAAGTCAAAATTTTGAACTTTTTTAAAACGCTACTCCTCTATCAATTTTGAGAATTACTCCTCCAAACTTTTATTGTTTGATTTTAGAACTATTTGTTTAAGAACTGTGCATGGAGTTTGAAATGTGTGCTACAGTTAAAAAGTAACATGCATTTATACTGAAAATCTCAAAAAATCACAAAATAATTACAAATTATTGAATTCAACATTTTTAAAAAAAACTACTATACATAGTAGACATTATTCCATGCATTTTGTGCACCATTTATATAAAAACATAGTTTAAAAATTTCAAAATTCTAATTAAATTAGCAAAAAAAACCTTAAGGAACAAGAATTTGAAAAACGCGAAACAGAGAAAACAGGTTGAAAGCAGACGAAATACGTATTCAAACTTATAGGAATGACTCCAGAAAATATTTAATAATTTTTTTCTACAAAAGATATTATGAAACTTTCAGTAAATGTTCAGAAAAATATTGTGAATAATGAGAAGTAAAAACTGAAAAATCAATATTTTGACAAATTTTTGGGTAAAGTATCCCCTTAACTTATAAATATCTTTCAAGAAATCTTAGTTACAATTATGTGAAGGCTCAAATTTAATGTAAAAATTTGTTCCCCATTGAGGACAACTCTCCCATATAATAAAATATTTATTTTAGTAAATTTAAAGTAAATTATTTAGCAGAAAAAATGTTTTTAAATAACTAGTATAATTTTAAGCAATGTGAGAAAAAGGTAATACAGTTAAACTCGAAAAAAACTAAAATACTGAATATCTTTGAATTTAACATTTTACTCCGAAAAAGAAAAGTTTTCGATTCACGTTAGATTTTGAAAGTGTATTATTTTAGAGTGCTTCCAATTACTCAGTAAAATGAATGCTTTTTGTTATTTATTATAAACATATTATATTACATACTTAAAACTTCAAAATAAATTATTTTTAAGAAAATGTGTGTCCGTGTTAAGTTTAGTTCATTTAAAATAATTTAGGACCATTAGCACCAGCCATACTTTCTTTATACTGTGTTAATTGCTTAAATGGCAATTCGTTTAAGCTTTAATTAAATTTATTTACCCTGACATATAAAGTACTTTAGTTTAATTAGTAAAACGTCAAGCTAATTTATCTGACGTCGCCATTTAGAATATGTAATTTGTTTGGTCGTAATTGTTATATGTCGTAACAATACACTTTAAAAAAATATTGTATCCATATATTAAAAGTAATTAACGTTAGATTTAAATTTAGGTCTAATGCTATGTAACTGTAGTGTAAAAAAATATAGTATTTTTGGTACAATAGACCCCTGGTCGCAGTGCTTCTTGGCTCACACAGAGCCCCCCTCTAAAGTCATAAGTCATAACTGTAGTGTAAGTCACAATTTAAAAAAGGCTTTAAATTTGAAAAATAAATAAAGTTAAATAAATCCCGTTACATTACATATTTAATTGCAATAAGTGTAGATAAGCTATTCCGTTATTTTTTTCATATAATGTTAGTTGTAGTGATAATCCTTTGCTTCGGAAGCTTTACATGTTTTTATAAGTTAGATTCAGTATCCTTTTCTGTATTAGAGTAGAAATTGTTAAAATAAGTTTTATTTATAATTTTTTAATGAATGAAACTAATTTCATCAGAAAGAGGTGTAATTTTGTGCTTGAGCAATTTTTTTTTAATAAATATTGTAAAACTATGTTCAAATGATTTTATTTTGTATCAATTGACATGTTTTGTAATTTAGTTAAAACTTACAAGTGCATTAGTTTTCAGACAATAAGTTAAAACATTGTTAAGTATTTATTTCGAAATGAATAATTAAAAAATTTTATGTAACGAGTAACTGAAAGAATTATGAAGTGTCTAGTTTCAAAATTCACATCCTTTAAAGTAAAACTAAGACAGGATCCAGTCCGTTAATTGCCGACTTTTAAATTCAATTGGTAATTGGTACGACTTAGTAAATTCAATTGGACGAAATCGCCCATGAATCTGTAGCCTGTATCTTAGTTATACTTTGGAGAACTTAAGTTTTGCAACTACACCCTTTATATATTCGAATTATCTTATAAATCAATATTCCGCTTCTTCAATCTAGTAATCCGCATCAACGGATGAAACAGGTATTTTTTCCAATGTTTTCTGATAAAGCTTTCGACAACAGTTTAGTAATGTATCAAACAGCGATGGGTTGGTTGGTTGGTTTGCATGTATTTTTCGGCTTGTGTGCTTGATCAATGACCCGCTTATAAACTTTCGTCAAGTAAGACATATACAGACAGAATTTTTTACTGACACAGTTAGAGAAATTACACCCAGGGCAAAGGCGGAAATTGAACCCGCACCCGGTACAGTGCGCAGACTTATAGCGTAGGCAGCTATCTTAACCACTAGGCAACCCAGGCCTCAACAGCGCTGGGGATTATTGATTTTGATTTGGTTGAATGAATGTGCACTACATCTAAACAAGGGCTATTGGAGACATGCCGAGTAATTTTGAACCGTGGACAAGTGACGAGGTCAACGTTGTACGAGGGTTAAGAAAGATTCGGAGGTCTGATAAAAGGGTATATTTTTTCAGCAGTAAAACTTTAAAATTATGTACTATTATAATATTCCATGAACTAATAATCTTACTTAATAAATTACTTAATAAATCATTGAAGATGGATGTTTTTGCCTTCATGGCACAAAATCTGTGAGTGCTTAATGCCTTCAACATTCATTATAATTGATCTGCTCGTCAGTATATATTAAAAGTGAATTTCTAAACATTCCCTTGCAAAACATACTTTTCACCATACACTTTAAAAAAAAAAGTTTAATTAAAAAAATATATTTATGGAAGTTTGCTATGGTCTCCGGAGTATATATCAATGTAAGACATTGAAACATCAGTACTTATAGAAAAAAATGCACCGTTTGATTCTATTTATAGATTTCTAAAACGCTCAGAATCGTTGTTTAAAACTTACGCAACTTAGGCGGTAATCCACATTCTTGTTTGCTCATATTAAGGTTTCTTAATGCTCAATTGATCCTTATCAGAGTTTACTAAAGTTTAAATTAAAAAAAAATATATTGTGGAGTGCTGATGCTTACAAAAAAATAAGTTGTTAGTAAAAAATGCTGTTTGGAGCCTTGTCAAAACAACTCTGCGGGAGGTAGTATACTTTACCAGGAATTCTTTTACCCGCCCTTGGCATCAGAAAAAGTACTTATTTGTACAAACTTAAAGTAACCACTTTGGTTCGGCACTTAGATTGATTTCATGTGGTTGGTTGCGTTAAAACATTTTGAAGTTCTTGAACATTTTAAGAGGGGGTTTAACAAGAGCTATCGAGCAAGTTTATAGAGCAGGTTCGGTAAAAATTGTACTGCTAAGGAACAGCCTTTACCAAGCAATAGATAAATATATATAGATATATAGGCAGGTTGACTAAAAGAGGAAGAGAGTAAGTTTGAGAGAGTTGAAGAGAGAGGCATATAGAGGGAGAGAGTGAACTGGAGTTTGAGAGAGAAGTAGGGAGTGAAAAACAATTATATAGAAATATGAAATAACAGTTTGGGAGAGAGAAAGAGAGCGTGAGTGAGAGGAAGAGAGAAATAGAGTGTGAGTGAAAGGAGAGAGAGAATTTTTTGGGGGGGGAGGGGGGGAAGGGGGGGGGGGGATATTATCACTTCGCCATTGTTCATAAAACAATTTTGGTTTTGTTCTTAAGTTTTTGTCAAATAATTTCAATTACCTATATATAAATTTAATTAATTGGAGAAATATCAAGAAATAATATCATTTTGGTTATTACCGTTACTATAAGTATCCAAGTACTTTATATCACTATAATTGCACTATAAGTAAAATTAAAATAAAATATCAGACCGTAATATCAGACCAAATATCAAAACCGTCAGACCAAGGATGATTAGTCACAACAACAACAAAATGGTTAAGTGTACTTTGTTGTTTCAATTTTCTTTGGTTGCGAAACATATTTAATTCGTGTTAAACTCATTACAAGTATTAAATAAGAAATTTCACGCGAATTTTAGTTTATCATATAAACATCAAATCCTCAACTGTTGGAAGTCAGAGCTAGCCATTAGGGTTTAGATAACACTTAACACGCTTTATAAATTAAGCCCGTGCAGAGAGGCACAATGAATGCTGCCTTTGAATCTTATCAATCGTCTGATAAAGTCGCAGCTAATAACAATCTATACTAAATCTTCCAACCTTCTCGTTGATAGTCCGCAAATAGCTAACAATCGTATTAGTAGTATTTTTAGCGACAGACCAAAACCTAAAAAGATAAATATTAATTTACTTCATAGTGCTTGACGCCGGCTCCTCACACCACGTGTAGAACTCTTCTGTATTGTGTTTCGGCTGTCTATTTGTAGTCATCTTATAAGGAGCTTAACAAGCAATTTGTTGTAATTTAGAAATCTGGTCAAGTGATGAGTAAACACTGAGCGGCACAAGGATTAAAGAAACTCTGCTATTTCATGTTTCGTATAAAGTTGCGATAAAAGTTAATGATCGACAAAAATCTTATCGATTTGGAAAAATCAAGATTATAATTCTTGATATGTATTCACGCTAATTTAGAAACTTAAGCTTTTAGTTTGAATAAACGAAAATCGTTTCACCTCAAGGTGCTTGTCACAGATTTTGGTTGGTTGTAATAATAAAATGATTTACTCAGTGATCGAATTGAAAGATTGTGCGACAAGGCCAATCTCTAAAACGACCACTTTTAAATTGATCGCTGACGACGTCGGGGACGATCTCGTAAACGACGCTTAAATGCAACAAATCGATGATGGCAGACGATCAGCCATTCATCGATCTCACAAACGACGTTTTGTAGACGTCGGAGTGACAAGTGGCCGAGTCATTCCGATCTCGTAAAAAAAATTCAATCATTTGGCCGACGAAATCGATGATTGGCAACAATCGCGATTAGTTGCTGCCTGATAGAGGGAGAGAGTGAACGGTAGTTTTGAGAGAGGGAGGAAGTGAACAATAATTAATAGAAATATTAAATAACAGTTTGAGATATAGAAAAGAAAGAGGAGAGATGATCATAGAGAGAGGGAGAGAGTGAACAGGAGTTTTAGAAAGAGGGAGAAAGTGAACAATAATTAAATAGAAAGATTAAATAACAGTTTAAGACATAGAAAAAGAAAGAGAGAGAGATGAAGATAGAGGGAGATAGTGAACGGTAGTTTTCGTTAGAGGGAGGAAGTGAACAATAATTAAATAGAAAGATGAAATAACAGTTTGAGAGATAGAAAAAGAAAGAAAGAGATGAAGATAGAGAGAGGGAGAGAGTGAACGGGAGTTTTAGAGAGAGGGAGGAAGTGAACAATAATTAAATAGAAATATTAAATAACAGTTAGAGATATAGAAAAAGAAAGAGAGAGAGATGATCATAGAGAGAGGGAGAGAGTGAACAGGAGTTTTAGAAAGAGGAGAAAGTGAAACAATATTAAATAGAAAAGTATTAAATAACAGTTTAAGAAATGAAAAAGAAAGAGATAGAGATGAAGAGTAGAGGAGAGATAGTGAACGTAGTTTTGGGTAGAGGGAGGAAGTGAAAAAATTAATAGAAAGATGAAATAACAGTTTGAGAGATAGAAAAAGAAAGAAAGAGATGAAGATAGAGAGAGGGAGAGAGTGAACGGGAGTTTGAGAGAGAGGGAGGGAGTGAACAACAATTATATAGAAATATTAAATAACAGTTTGAGAGATAGAAAAAGAAAGAGAGAGATGAAGATAGAGGGAGAGAGAGAATGGGAGTTTTAGAGAGAGGGAGAAAGTGAACAATAATTAAATAGAAAGATTAAAAACAGTTTAAGAGATAGAAAAAGAAAGGAGAGAGATGAAGATAGATGGAGAGAAGTGAACGGTAGTTTTGAGAGAGGGATCAAGTGAACAATAATTAAATAGAGAGATTAAATAACAGTTTGAGAGATAGAAAAAGAAAGAGAGAGATGAAGATAGAGGAAGAGAGTGAACTGGAGTTTTAGAGAGAGGGAGGAAGTGAACAATAATTAAATAGAAATATTAAAAAACAGTTTGAGAGATAGAAAAAAGAAAGAGAGAGATGAAGATAGAGGGAGAGAGTGAACGGTAGTTTTAGAGAGAGAGGAAGGAACAATAATTAAATACAGAATTAAATAACAGTTTGAGAGATAGAAAAAGAAAGAGAGAGATGAAGATAGAGGGAGAGAGTGAACGTAGTTTTAGAGAGAGGGAGGAAGTGAACAATAATTAAATAGAGAGATTAAATATCAGTTTGAGATATAGAAAAAAAGAGAGAGATGAAGATAGAGGGAGAGAGTGAACGGTAGTTTTAGAGAGAGGGAGGAAGTGAACAATAATTAAATAGAAAGATTAAATAACAGTTAGAGAGATAGAAAAAGAAAGAGAGAGATGAAGATAGAGAGAGGGAGAGAGTGAACAGGAGTTTTAGAGAGAGGGAGAAAGTGAACAATAATTAAATAGAAAGATTAAATAACAGTTTAAGAGATAGAAAAAGAAAGAGAGAGAGATGAAGATAGAGGGAGAGAGTGAACGGTAGTTTTCGAGAGAGGGAGGAAGTGAACAATAATTAAATAGAGAGATTAAATAACAGTTTGAGAGATAGAAAAAGAAAGAGAGAGATGAAGATAGAGGGAGAGAGTGAACGGTAGTTTTAGAGAGAGGGAGGAAGTGAACAATAATTAAATAGAAAGATGAAATAACAGTTTGAGAGATATAGAAAAAGAAAGAGAGAGAGAGATGGAGATAGAGGGAGAGAGTGAACGGTAGTTTTAGAGAGAGGGAGGAAGTGAACAATAATTAAATAGAAATATTAAAAAACAGTTTGAGAGATAGAAAAAGAAAAGGAGAGAGATGAAGATAGAGGGAGAGAGTGAACGGTAGTTTTAGAGAGAGGGAGGAAGTGAACAATAATTAAATAGAAGATTAAATAACAGTTAGAGATAAGAAAAAGAAGAGAGAGGAGAGATCAAGAAGAGGGAGAGAGTGAACGGAGTTTTAGAAAGAGGGAGAAAGTGAACAATAATTAAATAGAAAGATGAAATAACAGTTTGAGAGATAGAAAAAGAAAGAGAAGAGAGAGAGATGGAGATAGAGGGAGAGAGTGAACGGTAGTTTTAGAGAGAGGGAGGAAGTGAACAATTATTAAATAGAAAGATTAAATAACAGTTTGCGAGATAGAAAGAGAGTTCACGAAAGTTTGAGAGAGATATAGAGTACACGACAGCTTTAGAGATAAATGTATGAGTAAAATGTATAGAGATAAAGTATGTAAAATGGAATTTGAGAAATATGATGAATAACAGTTTGATAGAGAGAGTTATTGACAGTTTGAGAGAGAAAGAGAGAGAATAAAAGGAACGGCAACTTGAGACTTGGATGAAAAGACAGTGAAAGGGATTTTGAGAGGGAGAGAGAGAGTAAAATCTAATTTAATATAGTGAATGAACTTGATGGAGAGAGAATATTTGAGTGTAAGAATGAAAGAGAAATGTGTAAGATGGGGAGGGTGGTCAGTGAGAAAATGAATTTGATAAAAAAAAAGAAATAAAGATAAACGGGTAGTTTCATACAGATAAAAATAGAGATTACTGTGAACCTTCCTCTGGGAAAATTCGAAAATCTTTCTTCAGAAATATCAAAGTACAGTTTTTTTAAAGTTAGTGGTTTTGATATTCACAGGAGAATTTACGTTAAACTCTTAAATGTAATTGTAGTGCTAAGAACTAGTGCTTGCAAATCTACAAACTTAATGTCGATTTCTTCTATACCATATTTTACTTCTTCAATTATTCCGACACGAGTTCCTTAAAATATTCTATTCCAGTAATCCATTAAACATTTCTCTCTTATACGTTCCCCGGGAAAAAAAATAGCTTTTTCAATCAGAGGCATTCAAATTCCATTCATTCTCTTGTCTGTTTAAAAAACGATTTCCCTACTACGTCCAAAGACCCCGTAGAAGAACGTCATTCTTGCTGTGACGTAAAAAGGAACATAAAGCGTTGATCTCTCCTATGGAGCCAAGAAGAACGCTGAGATGCTGTGTAGTCAAAAGTCAATGCAAAAATCGGTTTGCCAAATGAAACCTTTCATGTCTTCAGAAGTAGGCCCTTAGGGTTGTCTGAGAGAATTAAAAAAAAAGTTTTTTTTTAATTTTTTTATGTTTTGTGTATGCTTAAAGTTTATAATACAACAATGATTCCAAATAATATTTAACAAATAGTTTCAATAAATTTACATACTTTTCTGCTAATTAAAAAGTAACTTGCTAAACTTGGAGTTCCTTCTGCAAAATTGGTAATCTACACGTTTTGGAGGACGTTTTACCTGTATGAGACCATTCTACAGCTCGAACTAATACAGCTACAGTCTTAAAATTTGGTACGAGAGTTTCTAAAACCTGTCGGACGTCATAATTATGTTTTCAAGATATTTGCTTATGCACAAGAAGTATCAGCCATATATTTTTTGCTTTATAAATGCTTTGCTGAAAAACGAAACTAAATACAGACTTCCAATTTGGTATACGATTTCTCAGTATCAGTCGGATATCATAATAAGGTTTTTGTGAAAATCTCGCATGCTCAAAGGAAAGGATACAATAGAATTTTTTTATTTTTTTAAAGTATTGAATTTACCTTATTGAGTTTGTAGTCAGCTTCTAGGTATTGACTTATTGAGTGGTAATTGAATGTCGTGTAGTATTGCACACTTCTATTTTGAGTAGTTATCAGCTATTCAAGAATTACAAATATTTTTAAATTGAAATCTCTTATAGAATGTGTCCTGACTACGACTTCAAATGCCACAAATGCAACAAAACTTGGCGACTTGGCAGAGTCAGCCACATGCTATTGCATCGCTTGGCGCCCTTGGCGGTCGACAAGTTTTTTTTTGCATTTGTGGCATTTGATGTCGTAGTCAGGACACAGCCTTAGGGAGCTGTTTCTTAAGCCTACTTCTTCAATTTGGCGACTTCGTTTAATTTCGAGCCAAAAACCTCCTCTGAGTCCTCTCATCTCCATGATCTCTTCCATGTTGCACAATGTTACAATTTTTTTTCTATCTTCTTCGGTATTTTAAGTTCTCCCTCTCCACTTCCGAAACAATATCAATCACTTGTCGATTCTGCCTCGCCATATTCGCTGTATTCTTTTTTAGAATTCTTTTTTAAAAGCGGCCATTTTGGTTGTTGAAACAGGTGAGTGTTCCTTTTTTGGCAAGGGCCGATGGGGGGTTGATTGCCGACCTGAATTGTTGGGTATTGGATATCGGAAATTGTATTTGCTTTCGGTTTTGTGAAGTTTTATTGAGAGTTTTCGAGGGGCTCTTTTGAGTGATTGAACTGTGAGGGTATGTGTAGTGGAATGGGATGGGATTGTTTGAAGGTTTGCTTGTGCAGAGTAGATAGACTCAGTACTTAAGAACAAAAATAGTATTTAATAAGGTGTTTTAGGAAATTGAATTTAAAAAAAAAACTTTTCTTAATTTTTTAAAACATTTTAATGCATTAGGTAGTGAAAAATGAAGAAAATGCACCCTTGCCACTTTTTGAATTGAGTTCAAGAAAAAATTTCATTAAAAAAACTGAAAGAACATCATTAGCTAAAGGACTACTATGATAGAATGGCTGATGTACGCTAAATAGCATACACCCTTTATGAAATAATTTTTTTGAATTACTGAAAACGATTTTGAAACTTAAACACTTTTTTTATTAAAAATAATATCTACTGCTTATTAAGTTGGTTTAATGTACAAGGCCTAAAATTTGTCCTCATTGTCCAGAAAGCATATCACTGTTTCCCCAACACATCTTCAGCTACCCAGCAATCCAGGCCAAGCTATTTGAAGTGTCCAGGGGCAGAACCCTTTGATTGACTAGGAATCTTCTCTTATTCAGGCCTTCTTGGTGAACATTGGTAACAGTAAACCGGTTTATCCCTTGGTTCTTGTCTAGCTGTACAAATATGGGAGTCACATCTCTCGTGAATCAGGGTTGCCGCGAAAGAAGAACTAAGGGAGAAACCGGTTTACCACACCAGTTTAGGCGAATAATCGCCATCGTCTTCAAAGAGGCCTGATATGGACTGATATCCTGTCTATGAAGGGTTTTCCCCTGTACTCTTCATTTAACATCGGCATTGCAGACCCAGTGGACCAACTTTATTCAGATAGAACTGTTGAGATCGCACAAGCTCTTCGGAGCCATATAGTTGCACATTATCATAGACATGACATCATCGTCATTAATGTGCGAGATCTAAAAACCACAATTTATTTCGATTTAAATTATACTTAATGGTTATATGAATATAAAAACCACTAAACCACTAAACACTGTATCGGAAAATATACTAGACAACATACAATATTAGTCCATTCTTCAATTTAAACTGCAATTGATTTCTCGTTCGCATGTATTTTATATCCATAGCATTCTAGAATTATGGAGTAGTTGAATAATATTTTCTTATTAAACAACATATCTTGAAAGTGCATTATTTTTATTTTATTTGAGAATCAAATTTAAAATTATAACTACATTAAAAAAAGTTTCATTATCACATATATTACTTAAATATAAAAGTGCTTCTGTCAATAATACTAATTCAAACATCTTTTATTTGATAGTCCGATTCATGCTCTTAAAAACTCAAAAGCTGAAAACTCTCTTTAATTTTCCGATTTAGATTACAATACGAATCTTCTCAGAAAAAAAAAACCTTCAAGCCCATCTCGAATCAATCGAGCTTATTCTGCTGCATACACATTTTAAGATCAAAAATCCACCTTTGTTCGAAGTTAGACAAACATGTAACTCCAAATTAATTTGCTGTAAGCCAGAGATTTGCATTTAATATCGTCTACTACCAATATCGGGTGGTTGGTTGGTAGAAATATATATTCAGGTTTGTGTGCTTGGTCAGAGACTCGCTTACAAACCTTCGTCAAGTAAGACAGACACAACACACACGTAAGTGGATCCATCTATTTTTAGAGACAGAGGCCAACTAGAGGATCCCCAGGATTGACTTGTCATCCCCAGAGGTATTGATTTAACATACGATATATTATGTAGATAACTTATACGTTTCCCGTCTGTTCATTTCTAGCATCCATGTGGAGCTTGATTGCAGCCAATTAAACTTCGTAATTTAAAACCCCTGTCAAATGACGAGGTAGGCACCTGAGGATTCGGCTAAAGTAATCCTCGAGCGACATCGCACGTTACTTGCAGTCAAGACATTCAACTCCATAGACTTAGCGATCACGTGTGACGCGGTATTCTTATAAGACAAATACTCACAAACACAAAACATAAACATCCATGCCAATAAGCCAGAATGTGAACCCAAGACCTTCTGACTGGCCAGCTCCCTGACCATTCAGCCTACCGGTCGCCAGTAAGAACTATTGAAGAGTTGCGCCAAAGATCGGATCTAGTAAACCTTGGTTTTTAGGTTAAAGTCATGTACATTTTGAATCATATTACTTAAAATACTGATTTAACTTGAGGTTTAGGATTTCTTTCCACGGGAGATAACTTTGTTGGTTCCGTTCTCGTCGTATCCATCCTATAAACGCATGTACAGAGCAAAAATAGAAAGAAATGTTTACAATGTTCTCAACATCACATCACCATACAACTTCTCTATTACAGTCACTGGACAAATTATTAGACGCACTGCAAGATTTCACGTAAAATATTAATTACCGGGTGATATTGTACAGTTTTATTATTTTAAATTGATTTGTTTTTTATTTTTATATTATCCAATCAATTACCGATTTATTTGACATAAATAAAACAGCATTAATTTAGAAAAGCATAAGTTTATTAAGTTTTAAAGAGAAGTGAATTAATGTTAGTAAAAATCAATATTTAGTTGAGCCACCTTTAGCCGCTATCAAAGCTTTAATTCTGCGCGGCATGCTATCAATGCAAGACTGTACTGTCTCCTGCATTTAAGGATGATGATTCTACACATAAATAATCTTATAACAAATAATTTATATAAATTATTCTTAATCATAATTAATCATAATTATCATAAAATAAATACAAATATGTAGTCTACAACAATACTTTTAAATAAAAATCAATAATATTGTATTTTAAATATTACATTATTGCATAAAAACTCTTAAGAAAGATAAAATTACTAAAAAAAAAATACAATGCGTCTAATAATTTGTCCAGGGACTGTAGTTCGTTTTGGGTTCTGACTCGGGTTTGGACCTTATCAGTTCAACGCGTATAATTTTGTTTAAGACTAATATGGTTGTGTTAATGCTTCTATGCTTCTAACTATCTGATTAATTCTGTGTTAAGAAGTTAGCCAGGCCAAATACCATGCTTTCAAACCACCATAACAGTACCCTCCCCGGAACTGAATTTGAAGTTCTTCCTAATAAATTCAATTTGCGTCCGAAATTAAATCGAAAAGGGATACTACTCTTTTTGTGTGTGTTCGGCATTTTGTTCCATTGTTCTTTTTGGAATCTTGGAATGAAGATAGATTCGATGACGTTCGACACAAAGGACCATTGGTCTGGAAACTTCAGGAAAGAAAAGTTTAATCCGAAGCGCAAACCTTGGCGTTTAAGAAAGCACGCGAAAAGCTGCCTGGCTTTAAAGGAGCCTTAATGTTACACAAATAATCATTAGCTGTTAAGGCTGTAAAACGAGGCGGGTTAAAGTTGCAATAACGGCGTCTAGGCTGTAATGGTTTGGAGCTTTAGTTCTGGAAACACATTAATGATTATTTGGAAAAGGAAAACAATGAAGTAAATGTTTGAAACAAGAAGGGTTTCAGTTTGGTGTTTAATGTTTTGAAATGAAGAAAATATTTGCTAAATTAAAAATATATTTTCATGTTTTTAATTTTAATGGTTTTTCCCGAAATTGTATCAGAAAACTTGCAGTTGTGATAGAACAAACAAGTAGCTCTAAATTAAACAAAATAGCATACTTTCCTGTTACTTAAATTATTACTCAAATTCTTATTGGAAAACAAGTAGGTTTTCAACAGTAACTTTCACCTAGAACCGCTTCTACACGAGATTTATTTACCTTAGAAGAAAAATCACTAAATACAGCAAACATCAGTTGGAATCGTTACACAAATAATCATTAGCTGTTAAGGCTGTAAAACGAGGAGGAGTTAAAGTTGCAGTAACGACGTCTAGGCTGTAATGGTATTGCTTTTTTGGAGCTTTCTGTCTGGAAACACCGTAATGATTATTTGGAAAATGAAAACAATGAAGTAAATGTTTGAAACAAGAAGGCTTTTAGTTTGGTGTTTAATGTTTTGAAAAGTAGAAAATATTGTTAAATTGTACATTTTTTTTACCTAATTTTTTTCTCGAAATTTTTAGTAAAATATTATAAAATGAATGGCAAAATATTTAATTAAATCGAGATGAATAATTCAAAATGTAATGTATATTATAATTAAAAATTTGAAAAGATTTGTTTTGATGCTTTGCAAATGAATGTTATTACTATTTCTTTAAAAAAGAATTACTAAAAAATGACATTTGATAACAACTTGAAATGTATAAAAAATAAATATGTTGTAACGTGCTCTAAATGCGAGTAATTTTATCACGTATACTGTAAATATAATGACCAAGCAAATATTTATATTAGTGAATATGAATGTTAACGTTTTAAAAAAAATAATTTTGAATTTTTGTAGCTGTAAAAATACGATTGTATTATTTGCACTTTGAAAAGCTTTTGCAAAATAAAATACAAGTTCTTGGTAAAAGATTTATAATTTAAATTTCACTTTTTTTAACAATGTCAAAAATGTTGTAAACGTGTGTAAACTGGCAAAATTTTCATTTTAAATACAAAATTTAAAACATATTTGTATTTCCAAAAATTCGAATATTTTTTATGTATTGATATTGATAATTTTACAAATGATCTCTCTTTTACTCGTGATCTTAAATGCTTAAAAAATCTTTTATAATAATTTTACTTTAAAAACTTTAAAATGTTCTTTTTCAAAAAAGGAGATTTCCAAACATTCTTCATTTTCCGAAAGCATTATAAAAAAAAATTGGACATAAAATACTTTATATGGTTGCGACATGTATTTATTTTATAGGCATTCACCAAAGAAATGAAAAGTTTCCAATAAATATTCCAGGTCACATAGCTCTGGGTTATATTGAAACTTTCTTTTGTCTCTTAAGAAAAGCATATGTTCAGTATTTTTGAATATCGAAAGGATCAAATGTGATGTTGGGGTTATTTCCTTTTCGCTTTGACTTTTCTTTGAAATACTCGCAAAGTACTTTGGTTTTTAGGTTTATGCATCAATTTTTTTGACGTTAAAATTTCTCTTTTCTTAAACTTTTCTGGTTTTCTTAAACTGTAACTGCTTTGGAAAAAATATTAAAAATCGTAGTGAGTTTTATAGTTTTTGAAAATAATTTTTGTATTATATAAAAAAATGTTTTTTCAAAAAGATTTTTGTTTTTTTGTTGTCGTAAATCTAGTTGGTGTTTGAACAGGCCCATATTTTAAATAATTTAATCGACATGATTTTTAAAAAACTTTTTGGGCTTTAAAAAATTAATTATTTACTGTATTTTCACACTTAAAGCATATTTTTACAAATACGCAAAAGTCTTATACAATAATTTTTATTAAGATTAATGAAGCAGCTGTATTCTGGTTAAATCAAAATCGCTTAAATAACTCTGACGCCTTAGAAATAAAGTGATAAAGAGATAATAATATGAAGGTGAAAATCTAGATACTCAGGAAGATAAAGAATCAATAATGAATTTAGATTTAATAAGATAATAAAATATTTTTTGCATATAAATTATAAAATTATCCTTAAAAATTTTCTAAATTCAATATGCAACATTTAATAAAGAGCCCAACTGTTATGCTATACATCATAATCTGCTTTAAATTTTGATTTTCTCTTAAGAAAAAGGAGTGGAAAATAGGATTTTAAAAAAATAATTATAACAAGTAGAGACAAGATATTTTACCCTTTTACATTTGATCCCTAATATTTGTTTTCGGGCTGGAACAGTCTTCCTAACGAGAAATGGGTTTGAAATAAACTTTTTAGCCGGTGTTCCTCTTTTTTAATTCGAAATAATTAAAATAAAAAATGGATATTACGTAGATTCCCGCCTGTCTTTCATACTTCCGTCTGTACCACCTTCCAAATTATGTTCTAACAATCCAATTTTAAAATTTTAATTTTGTTATAAACGTATGGCATCAGTTATAAATCTTTTTACGCTTTTTGTTCATCTGATTGTACGCTTCTCCGTTCGTCTGTTTATCTATCCTTCATAAGGTCTGTTATAATTTAAGTTTTTACAGTCCGATTTTAAATATTTGTTTTTGTTTGAAAAATATGACATCCTATACCTATGTTGGATTTTCTTTTGTATGTTCGTATGCTCTTCCAAATGTATGTCTTTTATAGGACGGCCTGTTATATTTTCAGTTCAAACAGTCTAACTTTAATACTTTTTGTTAGAATGGTAGAACCCCTGATACTATATTTCACACTTTGTTTGCCTGTCTATCTTTTAAGAATTTCAATATGAGAATGAAAGTAACAGAAAAGTAGTCTATCCTTTTCGTACGTTTTATTATTCTTGTTGGAGTTAATATTATTAATTAAATGAATTAATCAAATCGTCAAATAAGAATCTAATTTAAAGAAAATATCTCTCAAAAATAAGCATCTTAATTCCCAATATGAACCATGTAATAATTACCTTTAAAATTTATGAAATAGAGATTCTGTATTTTTATTTCAACGTCATGATTGGGAGCTGTTTTTTATGGATAATTTTTAATAGTATTAATTAAAATGAATGAATCATTTCGTCAAATAGATACCTAATTAAAAAAAATTTCGCTTAAAATATGCATCTTAACGCCTAAATTCAACCATGTAATAATTGCATAATAAGCTTTATACAATTAGAGCTTTCGAAACAATTTTCACAACGTCATGATTAAGGAGCTGTTTTTATTGTTATATTTTTTTTAGTATAAAACAAGTTACCATCGTTCAATAATTTGTTTAAAAACACCAAAAAAATAACTATTCATGTGTCATCACATCTTCATCGAAATATGTCACCCACGCAAACCATTCTTCCTAGATAAGGAAGAAGAATGCCCCATTCTTTTTGAATTTGCTAGTTTAAAAACGTCGTAATTAGCTGGCTTCACGTGACGCATTCCTTTCAGCATTTATCCCTGTACTTCCTCCGATCGTTCCTCCAATTAGTTTTTTGCTCAGGCGTAATCCTTAATTCACAAATCAAGGCTCGAAAAAAAATGTTTTCGTTCAGCATCTCTGTTGTCACTCAATACCTGAAACATGTTAATTGACATTCAGTTGAAATGAGCAAGGCTTTGGTATAGTTTGATAGTTTTTCCCCGGTAAATTCTACGTAGCAAGAGAGCTATACAACTATACAGGGCAATTGGCTGCGGGCCTCATAATTTTTAACCGCGGTAAGAGATGAACCCGACCCCTAGCTTTGTTAAAATTTATAGCTGTCATAGTTTGTTTTGAGAACAGCTGTTTCCTATCCCTAGCCACTTTACAGAATTTTTTACAGCCACGTACAACTTGTAATTTAAAAAATTGGTAATTTGCATGTTTCATGTCTTGATTGGTAACGTAAATGCGGAATGGAACTAAATTATTTCCCTAGCCTCGATTGGTGAATCAATATCACGTGGAAACAGGGCAGCATCGGAGCACAGATCACGGAAATGCAGGAAAGAAAGCTAGATAGAACATACGTCCCCTGAAATAAGTCAATTGATGAGTGATTGTAATTAGGTGGTTTTAAATGTTAATAATGCAAGCATTAAAATAAATCTCCATCCTATTTTGTAATCCATTTACCAAAATGTGTATATTTTGATTGAAAATTTAATTGCAAGTTAAATCGTTGTTTTTACTAACAATATTTATCTACAACTATTTCAAGGACCATTACCCTTTAATTAATTTGTGACGAAACTCTTTGTTGTATCTATGTCAAACCAAAATCTTGAAGTGTCAGACCCTTTTAGTGTATTGTTGCTGTTTTTATTGGATACTTGAAAGTTGACTTGGAGCCCATCAATTCAATAAGTGTCACCAATATTATTATTTTATTTATTGCATTATAAGGTATTAGGTGTTTGAAAAGAGCCCTGCCGATTTAGATTTACAGCTTTTTTTCGCTTTATAATTTTGTGTGTGTGCTTAAACCTGGCTTGTTGGCGCATTTTCAAATTTGTATTTTTAATTTTGGGCTTTCATGCGCGTTCGGAAAGATTTAATTTAAAGCGGTAGTTCACTAAGTCGAATACTTTGAGATTCAGTTAAACTTCTCTAATATAGTTTAGAGCCGGCAAATTGTTTTGAAAACCGATGGCCAACTAGACATTGAGGGGTAGGGGTAGGTACATATATATTCCGGCTTGTGTGCTTGATCAGAGACTCGCTTATATAAGCCTTCGTCAAGTAAGACAGACACAGAAAGAATTTTTACTGTCACAGAGAAAGGAACTGTACACCCAGGGCGAAGGCGGGAACCGAACCAGTACCCGTTACAGCGCGCAGACTGCTAGCGTAATGGTCCAAACCACTCGGCCATCCGGGCCTCACTAGACATTGAACTAATGTTTACTAGCCATATAGATCTTGACTTTGTGACATGTAAGGTGTTTACTTGTACAAAAGTGCGAAAAGCCCAAACTTAGGGCCTTAGTTTTATTATTTCTTTCATCGATAGGTCTGCTTTATTGTGGTTCAGTTTGCAATCATCAATTCTCTATTTAAAATATTTAAATACTAATCTTGAAGTCTCGTTATAATATTTTTTTAAACAAATGTTTGACGACAAAGAAACTGTTTATTCTGATGGATCTGCTTTTGGAAAATTAGACCTTTGCTAACTCGGGAAAATTCTCCAAAACTAAAAGAATTTTTGTGTCGTACTATATAGGTGGATCTCTTTACCAAATTTTAAACACCGATTGCTATATAAAGAGTTCACTGGTGTTTTCCGAATTTTAATTTTACAAAATCAACCATTTAAGTCAATTATGGTCTTTAGGAATATTTTACGTGTACGTGTATTTTACGTGTATTTTACGTTTTACGTGTATATTTTAGTGAGTACTAGAATATAATTTTTTTGACTCATCACACTTGTCTGTAGCATTTGTAGTTTGAGCTATGCAAGTTTGTGCTGGAGAGACAGGCAGAGATGTTATAAAACCTTCATTTTTGACATTATATAGTTTTGAAGCTAAAACGCAATCGAACATGAAGACACTAAACAATAACAAAAAACTTACATTTTATTTGTCACCAATAATTTTTAAAGTATATAGAAAAATAATACTGAAACTTATAAAATTCTAGTTTCATTTGGAGAAATGATTACATAGCATTCAAATCTGTCATTCTTAAATCTAATATTTTATTCTATTTATATATTTAAAGAAGCTAGGAAAGTATCACTGAGAAAACCCATGTGCAAAATTTTTAAATGTAAAGGTATAGTTGACAAGCAAATTAATCTGCAAACAAAAACGGCTTAGTCGTAAAAAAACTAATTTTAATTAACGTAAGAAAAAACAGGCTTTCTTTCAAAGAAACAAAGTAAAGCATACATAATTTTTTTCTGGATTAAATGCGTTGCTAGTTTTGGGATATAGTAAAACAAGTTGACTTTCATTATTATTAAAATAAGGAAAACTTAAATAACATCTTAAAATCAGTTGCAAAGATGGCAATTGCTATTGAGGGTAGGGTAGGGTACATATATATATTCCGGCTTGTGTGCTTGATCAGAGACCCGCTTATATAAGCCTTCGTCAAAGCTATTGAGTTTCTTTGTAACTGTACATGTTAATTCTGCATAATATTCATACAGGAAAACATTATTTGCATAAAACAGGGTGGGAATCTACTATTAACTTTTGAACATTAAATTGGTAAAATGTTTATTTTGAATTTTCAACTACATTGCGGACTCAAATAGCATATTTGTAAGGAGAAGAATAAAAATATAAAATAAAAAGAATTAATGTAATCCTACATTAATTAAATTTTGAAACACAAATGTGCTATTTAGTATACCGTTTTAATAAAATGTTTTAAATTAACATTATTTGACAATTTAATTATAATGTAAATGATTTTTAACGTTTGTAATCCTTGAATGATGTTACTATATTTAAATGTGAACAGAAATACATTTCATTCGTTGACTTTACATTAATTTTTATTTTTTCTAGTAAATTACTATGTCATTAATCAACATAAAATAATTTATGGATGAGTTTGATTCAAATTTGTTGCCTTTAATGTGCTGAAATTCTCCTCTTATTCAACAATCAAAAGCAAAATTGTGGACTTATAAAATGTTAATAGGAATTTCGTAGCATAAAAGGCTCAGGTGTCGAACTTGTCACTCGACCCGGGCCTAAAATAACTGGGCGTATATACACTATGTTAAATCTCTAAAAGCCTAGAAATAGAAAACCGGAATCGATATCAAACTCCTTTACAATTTCAATAAAACATACAAAACAATACAATCTATCATATTAAAAAAAATGACTCATATCAATAGGACTCTTTCCCACTAACATCTCTTATTTCAATGGTTTAGCATAAAAAGACGCGGGGGTGGAAAATTTCCAATAGACCAGGACCCCTTTTTACATTTTTACCCAAACGAATTTGACTTGTTGAGTCGGTCCCGCCATCGAAAAAATTTTAAAAAGATATTCGAAGAAGTATTTTCGTTCTTTGGGGGATTCGCTTCTTCGGGGGACTTCAAGGCGACTTTTTTTTCGTCCTTTTGTGTAGCACAATGTCATCGATTGGGCTCAGTTGGATCACGAAGGGTTTTCAAGCTCTCTTGCAATGAAGTTCAAGAAGGGACGTAAAGTTTGCTTTCACCTCCTCTTCGAATTTGATTCATTTTTAGTTGTTGCTAGTAATGCTGACACTGGCAGACTCCAACTGGGTGTTTGATTGATAAGAAAGCGTACGAGCATTGATATTTGTGTTGTGTGTTTGACTACATTTGTGCTGAATACACTGCAAGATACAGTCCCTGGAAAAATTATTAGACGCACTGTATTTTTTAGCCTACTTTTCTTTTTTTAATTCGAAAGAATTAAAAAAATGAAAAAGTAGGTATTGACATGCGGTCGATGTCCGTCTGTCCGTCTGTCTGTCTGTCCGTCTGTCCGTCCGTACCCCCCTTCCAAAATCGGTTCTAATCATCGGATCTTAAAAATTCTTTTTTTGTTAGAAAGCTATAACCTCAGATACCCAACTTTCATACTTTTTGTCCGTCTGTCTGTACGTCCGGACGGACATAAATCTACTATCTGTCGGCGAATTTCCCATTGAATTAGCATTGAAATTCAATTTTGAGTCATTTAAATCACTGTAGGTATTGAAAAGCGGTTGATGTCCAACTGTCTGTCTGTCCATCTGTCTGTCTGTTCGTATGTCTGTCTGTTCGTATGTCTGTCCGTCTGTCTGTCCGCCTGTCTGTCCGTTTGTCTGTCTGTCTGTACCCCCCTTCCAAAATCGGTTCTAATCATCGGATCTTAAAAATTCTTTTTTTGTTAGAAAGCTATGACCTCAGATACCCAATTTTCATACTTTTTGTCCGTCTGTCTGTACGTCCGGACGGACATAAATCTACTATCTGTCGGCGAATTTCCCATTGAATTAGCATTGAAATTCAATTTTGAGTCATTTAAATCACTGTAGGTATTGAAAAGCGGTTGATGTCCAACTGTCTGTCTGTCCATCTGTCTGTCTGTTCGTATGTCTGTCTGTTCGTATGTCTGTCCGTCTGTCTGTCCGCCTGTCTGTCCGTTTGTCTGTCTGTCTGTACCCCCCTTCCAAAATCGGTTCTAATCATCGGATCTTAAAAATTCTTTTTTTGTTAGAAAGCTATGACCTCAGATACCCAACTTTCATACTTTTTGTCCGTCTGTCTGTACGTCCGGACGGACATAAATCTACTATCTGTCGGCGAATTTCCCATTGAATTAGCATTGAAATTCAATTTTGAGTCATTTAAATCACTGTAGGTATTGAAAAGCGGTTGATGTCCAACTGTCTGTCTATCCATCTGTCTGTCTGTTCGTATGTCTGTCTGTTCGTATGTCTGTCCGTCTGTCTGTCCGCCTGTCTGTCCGTTTGTCTGTCTGTCTGTACCCCCCTTCCAAAATCGGTTCTAATCATCGGATCTTAAAAATTCTTTTTTTGTTAGAAAGCTATGACCTCAGATACCCAACTTTCATACTTTTTGTCCGTCTGTCTGTACGTCCGGACGGACATAAATCTACTATCTGTCGGCGAATTTCCCATTGAATTAGCATTGAAATTCAATTTTGAGTCATTTAAATCACTGTAGGTATTGAAATGCGGTTGATGTCCAACTGTCTGTCTGTCCATCTGTCTGTCTGTTCGTATGTCTGTCTGTCCGTATGTCTGTCCGTCTGTCTGTCCGTCTGTCTGTCCGCCTGTCTGTCCGTTTGTCTGTCTGTCTGTACCCCCCTTCCAAAATCGGTTCTAATCATCGGATCTTAAAAATTCTTTTTTTGTTAGAAAGCTATGACCTCAGATACCCAACTTTCATACTTTTTGTCCGTCTGTCTGTACGTCCGGACGGACATAAATCTACTATCTGTCGGCGAATTTCTCGTTGAATTAGCATTGAAATTCAATTTTGAGTCATTTAAATCACTGTAGGTATTGAAATGCGGTTGATGTCCATCTGTCTGGTCGTATGTCTGTCTGTCTTTCCGTCTGTCTGTCTGTCCGTCTGTCCGTATCCCTCTTCCAAAATCGGTTCTATCCCTCGGATCTTAAAAATTCTTTTTTTGTTAGAAAGCTATGACCTCAGATACCCAACTTTCATACTTTTTGTCCGTCTGGACGGATATAAATCTACTATCTTTCGGCGAATTTCCCATTGAATTAACATTGAAATTCAATTTTGAGTCATTTAAATCACTGTTGCCAAATCAACAATGGCATGAGAAACTTTATTTATTTAAACATATTTGAAGCAAAATAATATTTTCATGAATCAGTTTGGAAAGACGTCATGAAGTGTAGCACAATTCGATTCTTTGATTATTCATTAATTATCTACCAAGAAAGCGGCAAGGCATGCTTTTTGCATGCAATTATGCTTAGTTTTAATTTACATTTCTTATTTTTAATGCAGTTCGGAGTAGTTTCATTACTTTTGTTATTAATAAATATTTAATTATTCTTCGAACTACAAATAAATCACGAGCAGATGATAAATAATATTTAATTAATTTGCGAAAGAATATTAAGGAAAATAGTTGATTTTGGCTTTTAGAAGTTTAAATTATAGCTGGGTGCTGTGTTTCGATTTTTTTTTCTAATGTGTATAAATCTAGTGTAGAAACGGCTGTTGATGATATTTACTTTTGGAACATAGTTTTTTTTCCCGATTGGAACTTCAGTAAGTATTTAAGTAACAGGAAAGTAGGCTATTTTAGTTCTTTATGAACTTCTTGTTAAAATAATTTTATGTTTCCTTAAGAGTTTTTTTGCAATCATGGTATATTTGAACTGGAATATCATTGATTTTTATTTAAAAGAAATGTTGTAGACTACATATTTGTATTTATTTTAAGATAATTATGACTAAAATTAATTTATATTAATTATTTATTATAAGATTATTTATGTGTGTAATCATTATCATCCTCAAATGCAGGAGACAGTACAGTCTTTCATTGATAGCTTGCCGCGGAGAATTAAAGCTTTGATAGCGGCTAAAGGTGGCTCAACTAAATATTGACTTTTACTAACATTAATTTCACTTTTCTTTAAAACTTAATAAACTTATGCTTTTCCAAATTAATGCTGTTTTATTTATGTCAAATAAATCGGTAATTGATTGGATAATATAAAAATAAAAAACAAATCAATTTTAAAATAATGAAACGGTACAATATCGCCCGGTAATTAATATTTTACATGAAATCTTGAAGTTCGTCTAATAATTTGTCCAGGGACTTGCTTGTTAAATCTGTGGAGTCAAAAGTTCGGAATAAGCACACGATGACGTCACTGGTTTTCTTTGGTTTCCCAATCAGGTGTCGACCTTGTCACTAGACCAGCGTTCTAAATTATGAGGCATAATTTGCCTGTGTTAAAGCTCCATGGTGGCTAGGAATAGACATCAGGGAAAACTTACAGCCTATCCACTGGCAGACTAGCAGTTGCCACTTAATTTCTGTAAAATTACAGCATTGTCGCAGATTAACAGCGCATTATGTTGTATTTGATTGCAGCTAGTGCTTCAAATACAATTTTACTGAACTTTGCTGTAGTTTCTTAAGAGAACGCCATACCTAAAATTTAGGGAGGCTCAGAAAATAATTAAACATGCTCGAATGCTGAGATACACACACGTTTAACAGCACAGGTGCTGTATTCTGACTGGCATTTTTTTACAATGCAGTAATTTAATATCGTTATGTACTAATGCGTACATTATGGATGTGCTCAATGAATAACTCGTAACTTAGAACTGTGGGCGACATCTGAACTAGTAACGACGTAACTTAATGGTACATCATATTCTTTTTTTTTGGAATGGTATAGTTAAAAAATCGGATTTTTTATGTGATAAATGTATCTGACTTACAGGTCCCGACAATCCCACTTTTTGAAATTGGTTCGAATTTTTTTAAAAATTTTGAATAAATAATTTTACAAAGAGTATTCGAAGCAATTTTAAAAAGTGGGATTATAGAGACCTGTAAGTTATCGACATTTATTATTTAAAAAAAAATCCGTCTGTAAAAATATTCAATACAGCAGGAGAATTGTGGCAGGAAAAATGTATTTTTTCCCCATTGGATTAACATTGAAGCACTTGAGTTTGGAGACCCCCGGTCCAGCGCGCCCACTCCCCCTTAAGTGTCAGCTAGCTTTTCACTTGGCAGTAGTTAAAAAAATATTGGACTTGTGTACTAGGTTCACAAAAATATTAATGGAAAATTCGAACGAGGTGGAGTGTGGTTTGTTTGTGGGATAGAAGACAATATCTGACGCTGCTGGTGACATCAAAGTAGGAGAGCTTGTTCTAGTTTGGAGGAATTAGCTTTCGGGTGGTTTGTTTGGGAGGGGTATAAGACAATGTTTAAAGAATTTGTGACATCACCCATCGTGGCTGTTCTAAAAGTCGATTACGAATTCTCTAATACATTTCTTTTTGTCCATTTTATTTCAAACAAATCCCAAGTTTGTCACAATTCAATCAAATCTTACCGACATAATCCGAAATATATAAAATCTAATTCAGAAAAATAACCGATAATATTCGGACACACACAATATGAGGCCAATTCTATGTAGGGGAGAGACGGGTAATAGCGCTCAGAGGGCAATCACGCTCAGCTTAGCTGTGACGAACTGGGCAATTCCTAAATTAATTGGACAGTACTGCCACTTTTTTAGCAGAAAGCAAGTACAATGCTCAGTGTGATAACAGTGGTTCGCAAAGAAAAAACACATAGTCTTTCGTCCGTGAATAATTTATTGTTTATTTTCATCTAAAAAACTTCTGAAGCTAATTTCGAGGTAAGTCAACTTTAATTACTATTAACAGTATGATCAGTGTATAGTTACGAAGCATAATAATCTTGTTATCTAATGTAACTAAGTTTATTTCATGGGATACATTGTGTGCCTAGTTAGACCGCTCGAAATCAAATATGGCGCGATCGGGTAATGACGCTCAGATGGGCGGCATTACCCTTCACTGTTGGAAGAGTCGAATTATAACTAATCAAAACTGTTTTATCGTTTTATTAACTTATTTAGAGTTGAGAAAAGAAGTCCTCCAAAACAAAAATCTACCATCGTTACAGGAACACCCATGAAAATTATGCTTGAAAAGAAAGAGGAACGACGCCGTCTCAACGAATCGAAGACAGCATCTTCTTTAAATACTACGAAAGCTGCAAATACGTACTATCTACTGGCAAAGAAGCCAAAGAAAAATATAAGGGTGAAAAAGGCCTGATTTGGTGAAACAACAGGAGTCGAAAGCCGAAATAAAGTCCAGACCAAGAAAAGTAAAAAATCGTCAAAGAAAGAAGATTTGACTAGTACAGATGAGGAAACCATCGATGAAACCATGATATGTGATGATGAGATAGACGATTTGCATGGCGAAGGTATTATTAGTAATGAAATCAATGACGTATGTATGTTTGCTTGGAGTTCGGAAAGGACAACGAACTATAGTTTAGGTGCAAATCCTGTTCTAAGTGGATCCACAAAGATTGCTGTGGAGAGGATAAAGCAGAAAACTATATTTGTGACTATAACAAATTGTAAAATTACTTTAATCAGTTGTGAAATATGTTGTATAAAAGCTTTGAATAATGAGCGGCATTACCCAACATGTTCGGGTAATGGCGCTCAATGTTATATTTTCTTTTTTCAATTTATCAGCACAATTGTTGTTGTTTTCATGTTTAACAATATGGCATTCTGTTTGATATTTGTTCAGTTATAAATAGTAATAAAAAACATAATTTAAGAGTCGTATTAGGCATGTTACAGTCCTTTTTCCTTAAGTGGGCGCAATTACCCTTCTCTCCCCTAACTGTAGTGCAACTCACAATTTAAGAGGATATTACAAGATTTAAGGTATCCGCCTACGTTAAAATACCTATTTTTTATGAAAATCGAATTTTTTTTTATTCTTTAGCTTTATAGCCCAATTATTCTTGTTTCCAAATCTACCAGAAGTTTAGTTTTACGTCATCTAGAAACAAAGTTATGATTATTTCAATAGTTAACGAAAGTAGTCGAATTCAACCGGAAGTCCTATTTCGAAACCAAAACTAACTTTTGAAACGCTTATATTTAATTAGAAATTGCTTTTTCTTATTTTTAAAAAATTAAATTTTAATTTATAAGGCGCTATTGCAAAGCCACGTTGTTTATATGTTTATATTTATTTGTTATCAAGTTTTGCTTTAGTAATCTGGCAATATAAATGATTGATTAGTTACTTTTTCAAAACACGTTTGTTTGCAGAGTAGAAATTTCAGAACACATTTATGAGAAATGTATATTTTGCTTCAACCTTCAAACCTGCTTACAAACCTTCACTCAAAACATTATTTAACAAAAAGTTTTATAGATATCTTCAAAAAATTTTCCCAGCATATTCATAAAACTGTTTTACAGAAGATGAACTAGAATCATAGGGTTATATATGTAATTTCATTTTTTTCCTAAGCATTCTGTTTCGACGAACAATAACTTTTTCCCTTTTCAATATATCTCTTAGATTTTAGTTTATTGTCTTTAACAGGGTTAGCACTGTAACATAGTAAAGGGAAATTCGGTTATCTTAAGTAGTTTTTATGAAATCATGTTTAGAATAATGACATTTTACTCCCTAATTTAACAAAAAAATACCTCAAAATTTATAAAAGAGGAGTTTGTATTCTAGATTTTTTTGCCTTTTCTGTTTATTTTATGCATATAAGTGTTAAAAATTTGTTTAAATGTGTAATAAATAACATATTTAAAAAAAATGGTCTCGAACGTAGGCGGGTACCTTATTCGAATAATAAATCAAATTAAATGAGGCACGTTACATTATTTAGTTTTAATAAGTGTAGATCAGCAGTTCCGTTAATTTTGTTCATCTTTGAATGTTAAAAGATATAATGATAATCCCTTTTTACACACGGGACTACAGAAAGAATAATTTGGCATGGAAAATTAGCCATAATAAAAAAATAATACAAAATGACAAAAACAGTTATTACGAAAGAACCACCAATATCGTCCCTACTCTCTCTCCTTGACGGTGCCTTGTCTTTCGATTCGATTATCGGCTTTCTCGGCTAAGGGTTCGTGGAACATTCGAATCCCCCTTCCACCCCCCGTGATTGGATTAGGGTTCTGCGAAAATGAGAATTTTTCAATCTTCAGGATTCGAAATGATCCCTCTTTTTTTTGGTTTCTAGGTTTATCTTTTTGAAATAGAGCAAAATATATAGATGTAATAAAGTGAAAGACAGATTGGGAAATAACTTTTAAATTTGTTTAATATGAGCTTATGAAGTTTTTTAATAAAATATTTAAAATAAAGAATTTTATAACTTTTGACTTTTTTTTCTATATATCATCTTTTTAAACAGGCTACTGCTAAACATCATATATTTACTATTAAACATCTATTTATTATTAAACTTCTAAACTAAACATCACTATAATCTTAATAAAATAGTAAACTGGTATCTACGTAAACCAAAAATATCTTTCTTCACCAACATTCTAGTGCAACAAATATCCAATTCTTACACTGTAATTGATTTATAAATTTCCATCATCTTCTGTCCTGGGACTTTTTGCCATTTCTCCTTTCTCAATCTGTCGATGTATCATAACTGTCACGGATGTCAATGCTATTTTTTTATTTTTTAAAAAATTCTTTAGAATTAAAAGAAAAAGTAGGCTAAAATTTAGAACTTAACATGGTTGGTTGGTTGGTAGACATATATATTCAGGTTTGTGTGCTTGGTCAGCGACCCGCTTATAAACCTTCGTCAAGTAAGACAGATACAACAGACAACACACACACATAAGTGGATCCATCTAATTTTTAGAGACAGAGGCCAACTAGAGGATCCCCAGAATTGGCTTGTCACCCCCAGAGGTATTGATTTGGTATGGGAACTTAGAGGACTTTCGGACCCAACAGATTTAACGAGCACGTACTCCGCATATACTCGGTAGGTCTTCAGTGGTACCGGGACTCGATCGCAGGACCTTCCGATCCCGAGACCGAGACGCTGACCACTAGGCTCACTACGGCCCCAGAACTTAACATGTTTTATCATACATTAGATATACAATTAAACTTCACGATAATCTTCGTCAAATAGTAAACTGCTAAACTAAAATTCTCTTTCTTCAAAAAATTCTAATGCAACAAGTAGCCAATTCTTACACTGCAATGATTTCCAAATATCACCATTTTCTGTTGTCAGACTTTTTTTCTTTCTCAATCTGTTGATTGGTCAAAGCTGTCGCTGATTACCTACTTTAAATTTTTTTAAGAACTTCCTTCGAATTTAAGTTTTTTTTTTCAAATAATAAAATTTGGTTTCTGTCAAATTATAAAAAAAGATAGTTGGCTAAAAATAATAACTTATTACTTTTTAACATAACATCTACTATTGAACTTCACGAGAATCTTCGTCAAATCATAAACTGGCATCCACTTAAACTAAAAATATTTTCACCAAAACTTAAGTGCAACAAATAACCAATTCTTACACCGTAATGATTTCCAAATATTCATCATTTTCTGTCTTGAAACTTTTTGCCATTTCTTTTTTCTCTATATGACGATGGGTCAAAGCAGTTGCGAGGATCAATACATAATTTCCATTTTTTTTAAATTTTCGAATTAAAGGCTTTTTCAAAGAATGAAAATTGAATTCTTTTTGATTTTTAAAAATATAGTATGTTAAAAAATAATAACTTATCACTTTTTAATATTATATCTGTTATTAAACTTCACGCTACTCTTCGTTAATAGTAAACTAGTTTTCGCATAAAATAAAAATACCTATCTCCACCAAAATTCTAGTGCAACAAATCGCCAATTCTTACACAGGAATAATTTCCAAATATCCATCATCTTCTTTCCTAAGACTTTTCGCTATTTCTTCTTCCTCAATATACCGATGGATCATAGCTGTTACAGATGTTAATACCAAATTTTCATTTTTTAAAATTTCTTTCGAATTAAAAGAGGGAAAGTAGGCTAAATATTATAACTTAACACTTTTTAACATTACATATACTATTCAACTTCACGATAATTATCGTCAAATCATAAAACCGGTATCCACGTAAACTAAAAACATATTTCTTCAACAAATAGCCGATTCTTACACCGTAATGATTTCCAAATATCCGTCATCTCCTGTCCTGGGACTTTTCGCCATTTCTTTCTTTTCAATCTGTCGATGGGTCAAAGCTGTCGCGGAGAAAATGCAAGGACTGTTGCAATCGACTGCCGGAGTTACTTCGATTGGCGACTTTTCCTTTTTGGACCCTTTTGTGTCGCAGGTGTGGGTGACAAATGCTGTTTCTGATTGACGTGGACTTTGTCAGGAATGTGGAGGGTTAGAATGTGTTGAAGATGCTGCTTGGTCAGAAACGTGTACAAAAACTAGTTTCTTGCGAAGCCATCAAGATTTTTTTAGAACCAATATACTTATGCTAAGGTGTTTTTCAAAGTTTTCCAAATCTTTAGATTAGATTGTAAAGTCACTCGACCAACTTATGTCCTAAATTTGTCTATGGCTGCAATACCCTTAAAAAATTAATCATTATTAAAATGTGTGAATATCCCTGGTCTTCCTCTGGGTTAAAAAATATTCTCTGTCGTAGACAAATGTAGGACGTAAGTTGATCGAGTGAAATATACGTTGATCGAATGAGGACGTCGAGCTGATCGAGTTTCAAAAACCGTTTGTCTAGTGAAACAATCATAATCGCTCCCGCAATACTCTCAAACAATTAGGCAAAACTTAAGGCAACTTGCATCACTTTTCCTCCTTTAGTGTGTGTGTGTGTGTGTGTGTGATATCCATTCTCTATTAATTACATAATAACGAAACATTCATCTAGTAGAAAACAAGAAAAATAATCTTCCTCTCACCCAAACAAATCTCAAGATAAGATTGATGTGGTGCTAAATATTTCTCTCCGCCGGGTGTGAGCTGTCCTAATAGTTAATTAAATTGATTGATTCAGCCCTGGAGGTCTAATTAAAGCCCAGATAATGGCCCCCACTCTGCAGTCAATAGCCGAATGTTTGTTTATGCAAATCTCGCCGATTTATATCATTTGTGAGGCGGGAGAGGGCTCTATCGCGTTTTGATTAATCGTTGAGATTGGAGATAGACTTGAGTGGTTTTAGCTGATAAATCTCGGCACCGATCAACGACTTTCGTAAGGTAAACTGAGCGTGTGACAGAGGGATTTGGTTTAGTTTAGTTTGAATTATCGTCGCAGTAGAGATACACGAGGGCTATTGACGACGGGCGTCGTATTTTAGAACCACAGTCAAGTGACTAGCCGACACCTGAGTTGGCACCCAACGCAACTGTTAAGGGCGACATCGTACGCAGCGTTGGGACTATGGAGTGAGATTTGGATTGGTTGAATTGACGTGGATCTAGAGACACACGAGGGCTGTTGGTGACGAGCCTTTTATTTTAGAACCACAGTCTAGTGACGAGATGACACCTGAATGATCAGCCAATGCAACTATTAAGTTATTACGTGTGTGTGCGTTAGGAGCCTGAGTAGGCACCCAAGGCTATCGTAATTTTGATTAACGGTTAGTTATGAGAGTGATCTGAACTGACATCCACGGTATTCATATAGCGAGATCTTACACAACGTCAGGACTTAAGACCACGATTTTTCTAGTTTAGTTTAGTTTGACTTATTGTCGCACTAGAGCTACACGAGGGCTATTGGCGACGGGCATCGTATTACGGGCCGACGGGCATCGTATTAGTGACGAGCCGACACCTGAGTAGGCGTCCAACGCAACCGACGATTTTTCTAAAATATCCATTACAATCAATTCCAAATTTTCAAGTTTTAAGGAGGTCGAGGCAACAAAAAATGCATATAAAATATATTTATTAATCTGCATCAGAGTAAAACATCTTAATAAGAAAATCTTTGAAATTTATTACTTTATATTTCGTACCTGGAATAAAATTTATACTACTGCCATAGACAATGCGAGTAGTATAATTCCTTAAATACTTCTATCTATGTTATCATATGTATGTTGAAATATTTAAAGATAAAAAAAATATACAGTAGAACGCTAATTTATTCTCAGAATCAAGTGGGACTGCTTCCATTCGGAAAATCCAAAATGCAGATAATCGGATTTTTTTTAAGTAAGGGTAAATATTATCTAATTACTGTATTTTTGTAGAAAAAAAAGTAGAGAAAACCTATTTTTAAAGAAAAATAGCTTTTAATTAGCAGAAAAAGCAAATTTTTTGTATGATTAGCTTATGAATGGAGCCGAATGATGTTATTGGAGTTCTTCCCTCCCCCCCTACTGTAATAAGACTAATTTTATTGTTGAAATACAGTAGAATCTTTTGATTGAGGATCCATTTGATCAAATTTTAAGTTAATGAATAAGAAAATGTATATTAAGTTTTAGTTACTAGTTAAAACCGAGCCAGTAGAGAAAGAAAAGTGAGAAAAGGAACTTAATCGAATATTATAAATCATTGTTTGAAAATTAAAAATATAAATGAAAATTATGTTACGTTATGTTTTCTTCCGATCAAATCCGCGGTAAAAAATGAAAATGTCGAATTTTGGCTTTTTTTTTTAATAAAGTCTAAATTTCAACTAAATGCTGTGCTTGGCGATTTTTCGTAATGTGTAGTTGGTTGGTTGGTAGACATATTTTCAGGCTTGTGTGCTTGATCACAAAGACCCGCTTGTAAACCTTCGTCAAGAAGGACGGACAAGACAGGCACGCACATACAAGACAGATGCTGCCATCTATCGCCACCTCCACAATTTAGACATGTCCCTGAAGGGGAGGAAAATAGTCTCCAGGGACCTGTAACCGTGGTAAACTGCGCAATGACCGACCACAGGACTTTCGGACCCAACAAATTTAACGAGCACGTACTCCGCATATACTCGGTAGGTCTTCAGTGGTACCGGGACTCGATCGCGAGATCTTCCGATCTCGAGACGCTGACTACTAGGTTCATTACGGCCCTTCGTAATGGGTATAAATCTTGTGGAAGCTGTTAAAGGTGACAGTAACTGTTACAAACCTTCTCGTTTTTCTATACAAATTTCAGTATTAAAGTGAGTATTAAAGTAACAGAAAATTAGGTTTAGTTTTTATTAGAACTTTTTACTTTGATTATTTTCATTATTTTTAATTTTTTTTTAAACATTGCTTAGTGTTTTTGTTAATTTTATTAAAATTTGAAGATTAGCTGCCGAAACTACGTTTAAAAATACGAAAAGGTTAATTGGTTTGTACGTTAGCATATCAAATAAAACTTAGTAGCTTAAAAAAAACTCATATTCATTATTTTAACTATTTGAGCCTGCAACAAGAAAAGAGAAATAAGATAGAATCAAAATATTTTTTAAAATATACATGTTTGTTTATTTGAGTAAGGAACAAGACAAACTATGTGTAAAACGAGTTTTATTTTCAATGCGAATAATCTTCAATATAAGTAAACTTGTTCCACATATACATATAAAGTGGCTCGGAAATGGATGAAATTTTCTGTGTCAATAAACGTTAAATACATTACAGTTTCCAATCTGTTTTAAAAATCAAAGTGTCCCATCATAGTTTCACATGGTTAATTTAATAAATAACTCATAGTTAACTTAGTGAATAGTCATTGTAAATCCTAGTGTATTTTTTAGGGGTCAAGAAACTCTTAACTAAATTATCTGTGTAATTGCAATAACACTAGAATATTGTAGTTTGCTGTTTTCTAAACAATTCCTTTGTCTTGTAGTGTTAATTCTAGTTATAAGGTGATTAACAAATTACAATAATATGTTTGTTTCATGAAATTCTTTTTAAATTTTTTTAAAATAATTTTTTAATGATGTTAGTCTTTAAAATCAATATTTTAAAGGTACGAAGTTTAAAAAATTATTATTATTATAATAATTTACACAAAAATACATGTTAACCTTCGTTATTTATTATGAAACTCAAGCGTGAAAATTGTAATCAATCGATTGTGCAAAAATCGTAATCGACACAGAGATACATCAATCCATTTCCACATACCACACATAAAACACTTACTGAAATGACAATAGGCAAATATCCAGATATGAAATATTCACAGAAGTTTCTTCCAGAAATAATACATCTTTACCTTTTCCATCAGCTCATAGATAAGTTTTCGATATAATCGATATGACGTATTTGGTCACAAAGGCACTGATTGGGAAAACATTTCAGAAGACTAGGAAGTCTGATTTATTTTAGAAACGTTAATTGAAATTGATGCATTTTTATAAATTTGCTTCAACCTAATTGTTTTCGGATATGGATTTTTCTATTTGAGATGTATGCATATCATACAAAACTTAAAATACGACGAGTAGACGTTAACTTCAAATCCTTGAAAAGTGGACTATTCACAATAAAATACAATTTGATATAATGAGTTTCGAATGCATATAAATATTTTTCAATTCAATCAATACCTTGTAGAAATAAAAATATAAATTCAGGTATTTTAAAAATTTTAACCATTAATACATTTTGTCGGTTAGTGTTTCGGGATGTTGCTGCATAATATTGCAAAATATGAGTTTTATTGTTACAAAATGTTTCAATTTATTAATAGCTTGTTCAATTTATTAATAGCTGTAGATTCCTTGTAAACAAACGTATGCTAACCTGTTTTAACGAAAATGAATATTTGCTGTCGTTCAAAGTTATATCTCTAAATATCTGACTGATGCCTACGTCTGATGTCTAAATGTCTGATTGATACGCAAATGAATTAACAAATGCAAACTGATTATTTGCTACTCATTGCGAATTCTGTAGAGTATATTTTGAAGAAATGACCTGATTATGCGTATTCTCTGTGTTAAGAGTTCATCTGTGAAAAATACATTGATTTTTTTTTTAAATGGCACTTTAATTGTTGCTTATTCTTTAAATACATAAATTAATATTTTTAAATTAGTAAACTGAAAAAAATGAAAGAAAATATCAATACATTTGATAACTACTTCTGTAGAATACTAGTACCGTATTTTAAGTCAAATAAGTTCCATTGCTATTTTATTCTTCTTAATTATGCATTGATGTTTTTACAACACCAAACGGCTGCTTATAGTTTAAAAAATTTTACACTGATATGCATTATAAAATGTTAATCTGATAATATTCCTTTCTAACGAAATAACACATTTTGATGAATAATAGCAAGTTGACAAATTAGCTTCAGATAGATCATAAAAGTTAATAGACCAAATATACTAGATTTTTCATCTTGTTACTTAATTGTGTTTATAAATAACTCAAAAGTTTCTTTCATAATGTGTAATCGTAAAAAAATGACAGTGTTCGTTGCTAACAAATAAGTGCTAGAAAAATTAACCGATTTTAAAACCGAATTTGTAAGAAAAACACCTGTTCGTGATAAAGCTATATTTATAACTTCTCAATGTCATTTGAATAATAACTATTTTTCTCTCTCATTGCATTTTTCGCCATTATACTCATAATACTCTTCACTTATTCAAAGGCGAATTTGTTCCTTTTCGACATTTACATACTTGTAACGCAGTCCACGAAGCCCCAAAAACACGAAATAAATGATAAGCGTTACGTTACATTGACTGACGGGGCAATTACAGAACAAGGTGGTATGGTCAACGACTTATTATTGGAGTAGACTGGGCGACGTCAATGCTAAACGGGCCGAACATAGCTGCAGTTGATAACCTTAGTTATGTGATCTTTGATTATAGGTTAGTTTGATTTATCGTCGCACTAGAGCTGCACGAGATCTATTCTTGGATCATAGATTTTGCGCGTTTTCAGATAAAATAACGTAAAGATTGGATAAAGTAAGTGTATATGTTGTTTTTTTAGAGTGATGAAATTATTTTAAAAAGTTGAATTTCTTGCAAGAGTAACTTTTTTTAAAATAAGCACCAAAAACATTAAATAAATGATAAGCGTAAAGTGACATTGATTGACGGGGCAATTACAGAACATGGTGGTATGGTCAACGACTTATGATTAGAGAAGACTGAGCCACGATAGTGTTTAACAGGCCAAAACATAACTGTAGATGACAACCTTAGTCATGTGACCTTGAATCATAGATTTGGTGTGTCAATCAGCCAAAATAACGTAAAAGGTCTGAAGTTAGTGTATACATATTATTTAGATTTTGTTTAGATTGATGAAATTATTTTAAAAAGTTAAATTTCTTGCAAGAGTAACCTTTTAAAAAGAATTTTATACGGTCGATTCATGGAAAATAAGTGGCAAAAACACGGGTTTTTCGTCACAACTATTTTTTTTCTTTTCCTCCAAGAGTAGTTTTCGAACAAGTTGTTTTCACTGCACGATTCCCAGATTAGCAGAATGCTAATCTTAACCACTTCAATTTATTGGATATGACTTAATTTTTATAAACAGTACTGATACGATTTGATTTTGCTAATTTCAGCCATTATTTAAAAAAATAATTGACCAATGCATTACAGTAAAAATCAACCAATATTATAACATTGAATATCAACTAATTTTTAGTAAGATACTTTTTTAAATATCCTTTTGTAAATAAGTGTGTTTTATTGAGATATGTCACATTTTTTATCAAATAATTTGGTCAAATGGTTTAGATAACAAACTTTTATCGATTTTAACATATTTTCAAAGACATATACTGTGTGTGGATATTCTCATCTGAAAAACCAGCATTAATAAGTATTAAGATATGAAGAAATCTTTAACAATACATTTATAATTTATCATGTTTAAGAATAAACTAGTATTTGTACAAAACAAATCGTTTTAGTTTGTGAGCAAATGTGATATGATTCAGCCCCAATTGAAACAGGGATAACAATATTGTTCTGTAACTGACATTTAACACAACAAACCATCAATCTAGATACAATTAAAAATGGTTTTCGATTGTTAACAAAAGTTTAACAAATTGATGGTATTAACACGAAGTCATGCATTTCTTCTTAAAGTCCAAGCATTTCTTTCATTTTTAAAGTTATTTGACGTCTGTTTTTAAAGAATGTCATAAGAATTTTTAATTATGTCTTTCAAATGCGATTAGTTTAATCATAGACAAGAATAAAATGTCTATAACTTCCTGAAAACCAGAGCAATTAAGACTAAATAAACAGTATTTATTATTGGAAATGTAAGAGTGCGTTTTAATAATCAACGATTTTGCTTATTTTGTTTTCTTTGAGTTTTTGTTGAAATGGCTAGGCATGGATATACAGTGGGTAAAAAAAGTTTCCGTACGCATCCAGGATGTTTAAAAACACTTTGTTTCAAAGAATTTAAACCCTTTAAAAAATCAAATTCGTCTACTTACTAAATTGCATTGTCGTTAAAAAAACATTTTGGAATTTAACTTTAAAAATTTAAAAATCAAAATTGAACAATAAAAGAGATCAAAAAAAGTTTCCGTACGCTTTTAAAAAAACTAAATAATGATGTCATAGAGACCAGTCCTCCAGTAAATTTTAGGTGTTGAAACCTAGTGATCTTCCCAAACTCAAATATACAGCAGTTTTATTGATCAGTTATATCCTTTTTAGTAAATTATGAAAGTTTCCAAAGATATTCGTTTTCAGGATTTCTTATTTTTACCTGTTCTAAGTTATTCATAATTAAGTTACCTATAAGAATATGTCGTTTGTTTAATTTTACAATTGCATTTTCTTTGTAAATAAGTGTTATTTACAAATGCCAACTGCGTACGGAAACTTTTTTTACCCACTGTATGTCTACGGAATGACTAAACGAATGAAATTTTGTATGATAGTTTACAAGTCTACCGAACTTAGTACCTTGTGGTTTTCCGAGGATTTTATTGTAAGTGGATTTTTGGGTTGCATGTCTTACAGAATTTATAGTCATCTTATTGTTAAAGGCTAAGGATGAAAATATTTAAGAAACCAATCGTATAATTTTTCATATTTCTGAGCAAACGTTGTCCAATGACAATGACTTTTCCCCTTTTTACTTAATGACCTCATCCAGTGACCATGACAAGCTTATTTTTATAGATCCCTGCCTTGTCCTGTAGTAAAGGTAACAAAGGGTAAGTCAAAATCAGTTTCAAGGATTGTGGGGTCATCGGATACAAATGTACATATTTACCAGAACTTAACTTGAGCCAGCTTTCCGCCTTCTCTTATCAAAATCGGCACAGTCAATGAACCATCTCAAGATTCGTACATTGTCTTTAGCCACAGTCAATCGAATCTAACAAGCTTACTTTAACCAGATCCCGGTTGTGTCTTGACGAAAACGAAACAGTCCTAAACTCAATGACTCATTTCCAGTTCTGTATAAACCATGGTCATCAGTACACAGTTACTTGAACCACATTCCTGCAGTCACTTGAACCACATTCCTGTCGTACACAGTTACTTGAACCACATTCCTGTCGTTCACAGTCATAAAAAGTGGCCATCCAGTGTGACTAACGAAGACTGGTTGCCGTGTATGTGGTGCGGAGGTTGGATGACAATAGTCTTTGTCTTGCCGGAAGTGAGGTCGACAGCTGACACCCCTAAAGTGGCTCCCCCTGGTGATCTGAGTAGTGGATCGTCCGGCGTCAGGGGTGGGGGAGGAATGAAGAGGGTAGGGTCTGTGTCGCAGCCTCGACCCAGGTCTGCTACGGTGACGCCAATGCCTGAGGTGTTGTTTGTGCCGTCCTGAAAATAAGAAAAAATACATGAAGATTTCTGGCTGTTTAATTCTAACCTCTAGGATGGTCTGTAAAGTGGCCAAAGTTCAAATTGAATAGAGTATGAGACCTGGACATCCCAACAATTAGCATTGTATCTAAACTAGTCGTATAGAAAATTACTTGACGTGGTTGTGGCATCATGGCTGAACTTGATCGGATGGGTCTTCACCGCTTTGAACGCAACGGATGAGCGAGTGAAGACGGAGAAATTTGTTAAGGTTAGTGTCCACGAGCAAGAAAACTTGCGCAAGTTGTTTGCAAGTTAAAGTTTTCAACCCGTCTTGCACGTGTATACATCCCAGCAAGTCACTTAGCAGAAACTCTCAGCAATATTGCAGCGAAAAGAAATTGAAGAAGTGTAACCGGTTTGTGCAACTCAACTTGCTCGGTTCCAACAGATTGGAAATTCTCGCAAGCTTATTGCAAACTGTGTAGCTAGGTGCATGGTTGTTTTTGTTTTACTTGCTCTTGATCTCTGGAATACACGTGTGATAATAGCTTCTACATTTGTTTTTTAAGGGGGGGGGGGGGTTCGACGGATTCTCCTACTGCCGCAAGTTTGGTCTTCATCTTCAGTAAAAAGTTTCCAAATCGGATGCCGACACACATATATTTTTTAATTGCTGAGAGTCCTCTATAGATTCATGAAATAAATTTCTAAAAAATCCTAGTTTATTTCTTTCAGAACCCTATTCTTCTCCAACACTGGCGCGTGTTTTACGGGCATTTCGATTTTTAATTGTATGAGCTATTAATATTAAAGTGACAGCTTTCCTGTTATTCATGGCGAATGGCGATGGAATGTACGATCCCGATCACTGTTTATGTTTATAACTGATACAAACCACGGTTGCAGAGTACTGTCGTGGACACTACTCTGCAAGTTAAACGTGCAACAAAGCTATAAAATATATTGCAGAGCCTTGCCGCAAGAAAAATTTCAAGCTCCATGTAAACACTCAAGCAAGTTTCTTGCATGAAACTTGTGCAATTTTTCTTGCACGTGGACACTTAGCTTTACTACAAACTTAAACAAAGCTGGGACCTGAATGGCCGAGTGGTTTGTACCATTACGCTAGCAGTCTGCGCGCTGTAACGGGTGCGGGTTCAATTCCCGCCTTCACCCTGGGTGTATATTCCTTTCTCTGTGACAGTAAAATAATTATTTCTGTGTCCGTCTTACTTGGCTTCATAAGCGGGTCTCTGATCTAGCACACAAGCCGGAATATATATGTTATGTACCTACCCCCCAAAGCTTTGCTCAATGGCCCAACTCCACTAATTCACTCGAGTGGCTCTCAAGATGTAGAAGGTCTCTCAAAGGTGTAGTCCCGTCTATACGCTGTTATCACGCAACCGCTTGTTGTCGAGGCCTTTTTGGTTTGTATGTGCACAACCCCGTAAACCTCTTAATTATGAATATTAATTAAGTGACGAGGTCGACAGTTGAACCAGCATCAAACTGAATGGACGATTCGAACGAGGCGGAGAGTGATTAGTTTCTGAAAAATAATGCAATTTTTGACGTAACTGTGGGGTCACTGTAGGCGTGACCGTTCTAGTTTAGACGAATTAGCTGCCAGGTGGTTTGTTTGTGGGGTTTAAAATAACGGTTGACGATTCTGTGATGTCACTCTAGGCGTGGTCGTTCTAGTTGTATATTGGTCTGCCTTCTGTTTTGTGCAAAAATAAAGCCACGCAACATAACAGTATTGCAAACTGTCAACTCAAATTGGAATAATTCAAGCACTAATGTAAAAAAATATAAAAAAAAGTACTTAACTTAAAAGTACTTAAACTTATTCATTTCATATCTATACCTGGTGGGGAGGAAACTCTTAACTTTCATGATTTCGACTAAATTAGTAGAACGGTATTTTTTGTTTTTTCAATTTTCAAAAGATTTTTAAGCTATTGAAATATAGGCAAATAATACCTTGCAAATAATATAAGTATATATGTGTTAGCTTGAAAAAATAAATAAGCAACACATCGGCAGCAATAGACAATACCAGAGTTCTCTGTCCCAAAACAGTTAAAATCAACAAAACTTTACAGCGACAACCAAGACACAATATTTACATCCTTAAACGAAAAGAAGACTCATCCAGCCATCGGATTGTGGAAATCCAACTGGCTATATCTAGCATCACCTTCTATCATGTTTGCATAAGTCGTCTCGCATTACCATTGCAATGGCATAGATGATCTATCATAGCATTGAATAATGCATATGTCACTCGCTAGGCAAACACAGCAGATAAGTGGGGAACAGATCACCCATAGTTTCGCCAGTCACTGGTTATAAAGTTTGCTGATTGTTCCTAGGTGTAGGAATCATTTGGACAGTGGTGCAGATGCAATCTTGTTTGTTTCGGAATGTAGCGTCGGATATATATTATGTATGGATATTGTTGGGGGGTAGTATGTTCAAGTGGGCTTTCAGAAGATGGCCCCAAATCGACTTGAAGGTATAATTTCGAATTCTAGAATATAATATACATATGGATATATATTTATATCCACATAAATACTTGTCGTGGCGTGTCGTTCTAGACCATGTGTTCGAGGCAAAATTGATATTGAGGTAGCACATATTTGGTCCTTTAAATGTTAGCGAACGTTGCTATGCAGGAAAGATACTGTGGTAGTGACTTTATAGTCCAAATATTTTTAAATTGTTCACTAGGATCATCAAGCATCCGATATTTATTTGCTTTGTTAATCAATATTTTTCTTAGGTGACGCTTCTGCCTTTAAAAATCTATGTCATTAAAGTTTATTATGAATTTTGCCTACATCGTAAGAGATAAGTCGGGGTCAACTACTTCTACAACTACGTTAAGCGCTAAAACAGGAACCCATGAGGAGTCCTTATTTTCAGGAGATATCTATCCTACATGTTTAACATTTAGCCTGCTCAGTTGGCTGTGAGGTATTGCGTGACCGCCTGATAAGCCCCAGATCGCGGTTTCGAGTCTCGGCGGAATATCAGGGTAGGAAAACCGTGGGCACGCATTATTATGCATGTAAAAGATCTCGTGAGTGTACCCATTTGGTTCTCTCGGCAAAATTATATCTCGGCATGCTTCAACATCCACAGTTAGCTCATATTCATTGTAATCAGAGAGTCAAAATTTGTAGCGAGAACGTCGGCTAGATGGTGCCACAAATAATGGCTCTTACACTGTTAAAAAAAGAGTGAAATCCACTCCTATAGGGGAAGTGCATTTTCGGCACCGGAAAGTGGAAATTAACTCAGGCTGAGTTAAAATCGCTCGTTTTAAGAGTGTAGTAGGACGTAGATTGTTTTCTTTTATTTCTTTTACCCACTCCGCAAAAAGAGTGAAATCCACTCCAATAGGGGAAGTGCATTTTCGGCACGGAAATGAGTGGAAATTAATTCAGACTGAGTTAAAACCGCTCGTTTGTTTTAAGAGTGTACTTCTGGAGAATATACAGAGTTGCAAAAATGCTTGATCCGCCAAAGAAGCAGCCCCGTTTAGAAAAAAACATTTAGATTTATTTAATTTAATTAGTGCCCACTAAAGCTATGAAAATATTATGTGCACATTGAGATCAGTTGTCAAATTTGCTGTTGTACCACTTTTAACAAAATGCGCGCAGATTATGTTCAATGGCCGTGCATTTATGTAAACAAATGTATCAGAATGGATATTGTTATAAGTACCTGATAGTGAGAGAGGATTTCGATATACTAAATATCAACATTAATAATTGTTACACTGATGCGTTAAGTGGGCTTTGGTCAAGCACCCTGAAAAGGGATATTTGAGTTTAAGGGCAGCGCAAACAGGGCTGAGTGGTTAATGAAAATCAATGTTCTGCAATTTAAAATAGAAATGCATTGATGTAAATGGAGTTTTGTCATTAAAATTGGTTGGTCAACTTCAAATAAATCTACATCGGATCCAGTGAATTAGAATTTTATAACCAACAAAAAGACGAAGAGAAATTTATTTAAACTTGAAATGTATTCGTTTCAATGGAGTTCAATTGCTTGGTTAATGTACTATCGAATGCTTCTCTATTGAAAATTATAAAAAGAATATATTTATAAATGAGCAGAACGTTATATAAACACGATGTATAAAATCATTAAATTCATCGCGAATAATAAAATGTAGCGAAATAAAAATAATGTAGTGGTCGTCATCTCACCCACATCGGAATTCGTAGCCTTTCTCGGTGCAGCCGTTTATGGTTTTGAACTAATTTACCACTACAAAATTTAAACGTCACCTAAACCACACATTTTTAAAGATTTTGAACAATATTTGAAAAATGTTCGATAAAAAGTTAAAGAACAATTAATCCAGTCAAGCAATTCCTTAAGCCGTTAAGTCCAAAATTGCAAGAGAATTTTATACAGAAAACACTATTTTCTATATACTCTGCTCACAAAAAAATCTGTGCTGGAACCATTTTCAGTGAGAATAGTCATTAGTAACCAAGGTCTTAAAATACAATAGTAATTTAATCTCCCATTAATGCTGAGAAATTCCATTTTCGTCATTCCACTGAGTGCATCATCTTACTCTATTTTTTCTCCTAAATGTAGTTAAAATAATTATAATACACTATGTAGTTAATACTTTTTAATTAAAACTAAAAGGTTCACGCGTTTTAGTTGTGAAATAACATTTTATATACATATATTATTAAAATTATTTATCGAAAACTGAAATAAAACAGATATGCAAATATATGACGAGCTAATATTTACATGCTCTAATGCATCTTATTTTTAACGATGAAATCTAATTTTCAAACTTAAATCTACTTTGGGAAAGCTATTAATTTTCATAAAAGGAGAAACTTACTTTTGAATAATTATGCCCATTTTTTAAAATATCTGGGCAGCTATTCTCTGCTGCTGTCGGCCATCTTTGAGTTTGATGCGTTTCTGAAAATAATTTTTTATTAGTTTATTGTTTTACAAAACTTAAGCATAATTGTTTTTGAAAGCCAAAATTTAAATATTTGACTCTTTAAATTTAAAATGTTATGCATATTTATTAGGAATTTAATAACGAAGCCTAACCATTATCATAATGAAAAAACATAAAATTGTTCTTTAAAAGGGATTTGATGAAATGTATATTAAAAATTATAGGAGAAAAGTTATTAAAAAGTGCAATGTTTTGAAAAAATGGTAAATATGAACTATTAAAAATTAGTGTGGCAGGAGAAATATATTGACTTAAAATATAAGCTCTTAAACATAAATTCAACTGAAACTTTGTCAAACGAACCCAGTAAAATACTTAAAATGTTAACATCTCAAAATGTTTTATTAAAATTTCCACTGTCCAATTGAGTGCAATCTGCCGGATCCGATCCACCAAACGTTGGTTCCATTCATGTAACCCCTTTATAACACAGCGCCCCGTCTCGTCATGATTGCTTGTTAACATCGATGCATGACGATTGATTTTACTTCTGAGGAAGTTTCTGAGCAAACTCGTAAAATTAAAATAAAAGTGCTGTAACATTCTACTAACTAAAAATCCAGGAACATTTGCGATAGATAAGAGTAACTGTACGAAATTTTTTTACAGTGATATACACAAAGGTGAGAGGCTCAGTGGCTTAGTGGTAGTGCTTCAAATTGCCATGCCACCGGGTCCGGGGATCAAGTCTTGGATTGGGCGAGGTTGACTTATCCTTTCATCCATTCAGTTGGTCGATAAAATGAGGACCAAGCATGCTTGGGAACTAAACACTGGGGGTTACGCGTCAGGTTGATCACCTAACCGGGTCATCTGCCTAGCACCCCAGAGCCCTTGTTCACATAAGCTGAAATGGACACGGCAGGCCTTGGCCTACTAAAGAGCTGTTGCACCGAGGAGTTTTTTTTTTCTTAAGAGTAACTTTACGACATTTTTTTTAGTGTTTATACTTAAAATTTGGAATGTTTCTGAAAGGACATTTGTATGATGTCGGTTTTGCAAACCTTCTGTATTATAAGGAAATTGTATGTGATAATATCCTTTATAATTATAAATGTTAGCGATTTTATAATGTATGTTAATGTTAATGTAGTGATTTATGTTAGTGTAGATATTAAAAGACAAAACAAAATTTGGAAATAAAAGAATATCAGTTCAAAAGAATATTATCATATGTCATGTTAAACTAACAAACACGAATAAATTTAGATCTTAAAAAAGTGCAATAACAAAATAATAATTTTACTATTTTAAGTAAGGAAAAATATTCATATTAAGTCTGTTATGAAACTTTTTTTTAAGAAAATAGGTTGGGGAAAATAATTAAAAAAACCTTTTAATCTGTCTCAATTTGCATTTAAATGGATCTTAATAAATGGATTTTGTATTGTTACAAAGAAATGGACGTCCTTAGATGAGTGGAAATCGCTATGAGAACCAGAAAAAGAAATCTGGTGAATTTTTTAAAAATTAGATCTTTTAAAAGGAGAATTTTTAATCAAGCCAACAAAAGAGATTTTTCATTGCTAAAATGCATAAACATGTAAAAGATTGAAATAGTTGTAACTGTCTTTGTTGCACTGGATGGTTGTAATTGTTTGTTGATAACTAATAGGGCTTAACTTTGACGTAATGACTAGTTTTAATTGTTTTGGTAATGACTAATATTATCTGTCTTAATTGTAACTGACTTTGTTATAATGGGTAATTGGAATTGGGTTTTATATACTGACTAGTTGCGACCGTCGGTTAAATGATTAACTGTAACTGCATTAATTGTACCGACTAGTTGTAACTGCGTTTAATATAACTTAACTGTTAACCGATTGAAAAGATTTTTATAAACACCATAAAATACTTTTTTAATTTTTTAAATACTATTTATGTTTACGTTAACAAAGAACTTCATTAAAGTTAATACAAAATGCTTCGGAAATTACTACGACATTTTATTCGGCAGTTCACAAATGTTTGCAATAAATAAGAAACATAGTCACTTTTGGCTGTAAAGTATTACAAATTAATAAGGGGAGATCATAGTCTTCGACAACAAAAATGAGCAATTCTTAGGATTGATTTCGAAAGACTCTAAATAATTTTAAAATCATGTTACAAAAAAAAATGTACCAAGTTATAAATTGTACTTTTATTATTATATTTACACCTAAGAATCTTCTTTTTAAAAAATATTTTTTTAGAAAAAATACATTTTTTGAAACATACAATTACGAATTTTCAAAAATACAAGTATTTGTTTGGAACACTTTGTACAAAAAATATAAAATGAATTTACATAAAACTTTTTCAAATGCCAATAAACAGTTAGGTTTTAATTTGTCACCTATTTTTTTTGTCTAAAATAATTTTTAAATTTTATTTAAAAAACATTACATTCTGCATTCATAAAAAATAAGATTTTCAACGCAGAAAAATGTAAAATAATATTTTTTAAATTTTTTTTAAGACTATATATATATTAGGTGACATAAATAGAACTAAAATGGTTTTATAGAATAAGAATCATTGATTAATAACCAGCAAAATGATTTTTATGTCTGTCATAGTTTCTTATTATTCCAAAGAATTTTATACATGTTAGTAAACCCAATATTTTCATTTTTTTTATCAGGAGTCTATCAAATGTTAGTTACCCCTTTTTTAAAACCAACAATGAATCTTCCCATAAAATTAAATTTTATTTTTCTTAGAATCTGAGAAAGGAGGAAGATTCCAATCCAGATTCCAAAGTACGTTAGTGGATAAGAAATGTAAGTGCAGTGAGTAAAAATAAAAGCTCTTAAGTTCCTTTGTCTAGTGCGTTTCATTGTTCACTTTTCAATGCGGAATATTTAAATAAGAATACGTTTTATTGATAAAATTCAAACTTTTTAGAAAATGACAATATTAAAAACTAACTATGTTCAGCTAAATATTTGTTTTGATTAAAATTAATTTAAAATAACGATTAATGGGCAATAGTTCATTGATTGTTATGTACATTAAACATTTAATCTTAAAACTTAACATGCTCCATGTGGATATTTAAATATTAAGTTTACTTGTAAAACTATAAAGGCAATGAAAATTTTAAATTTAAAACTGCCTGTATAATATGAGCGTAAAATTTAATATTAAGGCAACTGCACTTTATCGTAACGTTTCGTAACTCAGAAAAAAAAAACGTACTTTTAGTCACCTAATTTTTGTTTTTCAATATTCAGTTGAATAAAAAAAGAAGATAAAAGATTATAGGTTAAAATAAAAAACGAAGCTTACTTGGTGGAACTTTTGGGGCAACTTTGCCACTTCTTGAGGTTTCTGATTCTTGTTTCTACAGGAGAAAAATATCTTTTAAAAAAGTTATTGCAGCATTTTTTATTTTAAAAATTAAAAACCAACAACACAGATTTGGAAAAAGATCCTGTGAAACACCCCCTTAATGTCACAAAACTTTAATAGCCCTTGTGAAGATCTGGTGTAAAATTACCCAAATTCAACCAAAACCAAAAAAAAAAACTTTGTTACTACTTGTTTAAGGGGAGATCATAGTCTTCGACAACAAAAATGAGCAATTCTTAGCATTGATTTCGAAATACTCTAAATAATTTAAAAATCATGTTACAAAAAAATGTACCAAGTTGTATAAATTGTACTTTTATTATTATATTTACACCTAAGAATCTTGTTTTTAAAAATTATTTTTTCAGAAAAAAGACATTTTTTTAAACAGACAATTACGAATTTTCAAAAATACAAGTATTTGTTTGGAACACTTTGTACAAAAAATATAAAATGAATTTACATAAAACTTTTTCAAATGCCAGTAAAAAGTATTTTTAATACTCATTTGTAAAATATCATATTTGGGCTGTGTCTAAACTTTTGTTACTTTAGAACTGTATAGTTACTTTATTTACTCCGTAAAACTAAAAGGAGCTGATAGGAATGAACTGACCGTGATTTCTTTGAGCAGAATCTCCTCGTGGAAAGTCTCGTCCCCTTCACTCAGCGATGTCCTCAGCGCTTCTCCGTTGATGGTGTCGTGGTACTTGTCGCGGGAGTACATGCTGGAATCGAACGGGTGACCTCCGCTCTTGGCTTCGGCCACCGGGTAACCTGAAATAATTACGTGGTAATGCAAATAAAACTCACTAATAGTGAACCTGATATCTCATGATATCCCATAACGGCTGCTTGATTTTCACAATATATGAATGATATTGTATGCTACTATCGCAACTAGCCCAAACGAGCTCACAATCAGAGATGCGCGGATTCGTATTCGTAAATCCGAATCCGATTTTGATTCACAGCACTTTAACGTGTCAATCCGAATACGAATACATTCGTATTCACAACTGTGAATTTGAATAGACTCATATTTGCAAGTGTCAATCCGAATATGAAATTTTGATTCACACCTATAGCATATTCACACTGTAGCGAGGTAGAGGTACAGAAAGGCATTTACTTATTTATATTGGAATTTTAAAATGGAATTTTTCAGTGAATTCAAGTGTGAATCCAAATGGATTCGTATTCATAGATGTGAATTCGAATAGATTCGGAATCGCGTATTCAAAGGTGTCAATCAAAATTTCGTATTCCGATTCACACTTGCAAATATGAATCTATTCGAATTAACAGTTGTGAATACGAATATATTCGTATTCGGAATATTCGGATTGACACGTTAAGGTGCTGTGAATCAAATTCGGATTCGAATTTACGAATACGAATCCGCCCATCTCTGCTCAATGATTCACTTTTTAATTTTATCGTTTTTTTGTGGGTTTTCGATATTGCTGACTTTGAGTCGTTGTAATGAAATAGATACTGCGCACAATGAATAAATATTTTGGATGTCAGAGTTTCCCACCATTCTGATTCGATTAAAAAAATGTTGAAATTCCTCACCGTTAACTTTTATTTTTGTTAGGTTAGTTTGAATTATCGTCGCACTAGAGCTACACGAGGGCTATTGGCGACGGGCGTCGTATTTTAGAACCACAGTCAAGTGACGGGCCGACACCTGAGTAGGCACCCAACGCAACCGTTAAGGGCGACATCGTACGCAGCGTTAGGACTTTGAAGGATATTTAACGTGCACTCCCGCCACACGGGGTATTATTCTTCGGACATTTTTGGCACCATAGGCCGTTTATAGGTCGGCTGTTATTTTGGCGATGCCCGGACCCGAACCTGGGAAATACCATGCTAGGCGAATGCCTAACCGCCTGGGCTCCCCAGCCCCAACTTTTATTTGACAAAATATACGTTATTACTAGACGATTAAATACGTTATTTCTAAACGAAAAACTAGCAGACTTCTAAATTACAAAATTTATAACGCCCAAATTTTAAATAAATTATAATAATAACCCCCTCATAGATGAAGAATATAACTTTATATAAATGAAAGAACTATATAGAACTTTTGTATAAATGCAAGGAAAAAAGTTAAACAATAATTTTTTTGTCTAATAGTGAGGCCATGTATTGAATTGTGACAAAATTAAAAAAAAAACGACTAAAAATAAGTTGAGATCATATGCGACATCAGCATCAATAAATAAACAATCTTTGGAATCGGTGTTAAAAAAGTTAAAAGGTTGAACAACTTTTTTAATTTACGACATACTTGACACTTATCAGATTTTAAAGAATAACGACACAAACACAGTATCACAAAAAAAAAGAGTTTTCTTAAGTCAAAAAGAAAAATATACGTAGACAGTCAATTGCTTTTTTTTCTTTTACCTGTGTCTCATTCCTTAATTTCTGGGGAATTCTCTAAGTGTTTACATTTCCAGATAAAACAAATCATTCTTCTTTTCAAACTGTGTTCCTCCGAATTATTTATATCTAAAATTTCTTCTCGAATTAACATTCTCGAGACAGAAAAGCAGTTTCAAATTTAAATTAAAACGTTTTGGCATTCGGCCATGGCACATTTGGGACATTAGTGCAACATAGCAGTTGCCATTAAAGAGATCTGTATCAAGATTGGAGATAAACGCACAATCTGAAACTTGGCGCAAAGTCAAATCCTTAAAAATACTTAGTATAAAACATTGGTGCTAATAATTACAAGGGAAGTCGAAGTCAGTTTCGTAGGGAGATATTCTTTAACGAATTAAGATTAGGTGTATCGGTTCGGTCTTGTGTTTTCTGACTGTAGTTCTGTGATATCGAGGAAAAGGGACGCATTACTATTTTCCTAAAGTTTTGAGTTTAAGATTCGTTTCAACAAATTAATATTCTCTAGATTTCGGCACAAAGTGAAAACAAGCATTTAAATAAAAATGAGAGAAAAAATGCAGTTAAAACCGAAAATTGGTATTGTGCACGGCCAACTTCAATAACAAGCCCAGAGAAGCTCTACCAAACATGAGCGTAGACGGAAATTTTACGTCACTGTTCCCAGTGCCGAAGATCTAGAAACTAGTTCGGACGCATTTGGAACCCTAAAATTGTGGTCAGCCGTGAACGAGTTTTTCCGAACAGGTTTCGAGACAGGTTGTCTTCATCTTCGAGACAACGTCACTCGGAACTATGACGTCAAAATTTCCGTCCCCGAGCTTGTTTGGGAAAGCTTCTCCGGCCTTAGTAGTTGAGTAGGCTGTGTGTTGTTGGTTGCATGGGGCAATTTATATGACATTTGTCCAGATGATAGATGGAAAAAATACAACTCTTAACAAAACGAGCGGTTTTAACTCAGTCTGAATTAATTTCCACTCCTTTCCGTCCGAAAATGCACTTCTCCTATAGGAGTGAATTTCACTCTTTTTCGGAGTGGGTAAAAGAAATAAAAGAAAACAATCTGCGTCCTACACTCTTAAAACGAGCGGTTTTAACTCAGTCTGAATTAATTTCCACATCCTTTCCGAGTGCCGAGGTAAAGAAATAGACACCTCTCCTCTAACGAGTGAATTTCACTCTTCCTTTTCTCAAGGAGTGGGTAAAAGAAATAAAAGAAACAATCTGCGTCTTACACTCTTAAAACGAGCGGTTTTAACTCTTTCTGAATTAATTTCCACTCCTTTCCGTGCCGAAAATCCACTTCTCCTATAGGAGTGAATTTCACTCTTTTTGGAGTGGAACGAATAAAGTCTTTAACTCAGTTTTAACTCTTGAATTAATTTCCACTCCTTTCCGTGCGACCATGAGAATTATTTTTGATGGAAAATAGAAAAATTCGTCCTAACTCTTTAAGGGAACAGTGAAATTTCACTCTTTCCATGCGAATGCACTTCTTACAAGGATTCACTCTTTTGTTTTAAGAGTGTAGGCACATAATGTCAATTTGAAGTAGTTTTGTAAACATTACAGACATTAAAAATAAGCACTAGGTGTTTCGTTCCTGAGCAAGTATTTATGAATTTCGAACTTGAGAGCAAAATTTACACTTAGTCATTTTCACTGCTTTAACGGATTTCAGTATTTTTTCCTTATTTCTGCCATATTTAGAGTGCATTTTTTTCAAAATAGAGCATTCCAAAATAGAAAAGTCAAATTTGCCTGTACTTCACTTTTTTGCGTAAAGTGAGGCAGGTTAATTTTTCTGGTTTAAGTTCCATTTATTTAGTTTATTTCAAGTTCCATTTATTTAGAGAAATCTCTTTAAACTCAATCTGCAGGATCAAAACAATTCTGAAACTTTAAGATACAATTTTAGTACTTACTATGGATAATAATTATTTTATATAAAAATGAAATTTTTTACTCAAATATTTTAATTATATTGTAGGTTATAACTAGTTATATTATTGTTGTTGGTATAATTGTAAAATCAACTATATCAAACGTTATTTAAAGTTATAAGTGGTGAGTTTTGCACTTTAATCAAGTTATGCCTAATTTAAGCAAATGTGATTATTTTATATAAATCTTTGCACTAAAAAAATTTATACAAATAGTATTTTTATTAAATCTTCTTTTGTTGATATATTATTTTTTTTTTATATTTTTAAAACAAAATGCATACATGAATTTTTTTTAAAAAATTCTTTACTTCTTTGTTAATGTTGTCTACTTTAAGTATTTTTTTAATCTTTCAATAAACAAAAATTTCTGAAACCATGAAATAAATTACGAAAGAAATTAATATATATAAATTTACAAGTTAAAAATAATAAAAGGATACGTCTAATTTAAACTTATTAAATATCAACTTAAACATCTATTAGTATTATTTTGTAATTTTTCCCCATTGAGAAGGAATTCTTAAAACCACGACTAAATAATCTATTTCTAAGTATAGTTGCATAATAATTTATTCCGCTTTAGTAATCCTATAGAAAAATACTCTCGAAATAATAGCCTGCTCGTAACAATATCAATAAAAATACAAAGGACGTTTCAGACAAACAATAAATTTTTTACTGTTATTACAAAGAGTGGATCTATTCCTAGATATAACTTTTTTAATATATCACATCATAAGATATATAGCCTGTAGCATGCGGATGGGTGATATTGTAAAAAGAGTTTACATCGTTTTAGCATTTTGTTTCAACCAAACATTTATTGCATAGAAATAGGTTGATAAAGTGTTTTTTTACCGTTCCTTTTATTAAAGTGCCTAAAGGAATTTTACTTTGTTACTTTCAGTACTTCTCCTTTCATTCATAGTTGCTATGCAATATATGAGCTGAGAAGCTTAAATTGTTTCTACCAACGATCTGAAATAGTTACCTTGAAAATAATTGTTTGTAAATTAATAGTATCTTCTTTTTCATATTCGTCATTATGGTCCTCGTGACCCTTGGTTTTCTGTCTACATTATTGTTATTTTATTTGCTTATTTTTTTTCAAGTTCTTGTCTGCCCTATGTTTGCGCGTAATAAATTACTATTTATCATCTATTATTTGTTTATCACCTTCACCATCATTATTATTATTACAAATAATTTAAGCGAAACGATTGGATGGAAAATGATGGAAAAATAACTAAATTATTGAGAATGGACCCTGTTTTTGGGGACAGAACACTGCATTTGGCGTAAACACTGTATGATAAACGTTTTTTGAAAGTTATTTTTAAATAGTCATAAACAGCAATATGCATTGAGTTTTGTTAAAAAAAATCTGACTTAACGTATTGGTACTTTTTCTATTTCTAATAAAAGAACTATATTTATCATTTGTAATAATAATGTGCACTAAAACTATTGATAATTCTAAAAACTGTCCTTGCCTAACGCATTATTATGATACATAGAACTAATTACACTCTTAAAACAAAAGAGTGAAATTCACTCCTATAGGAGAAGTGCATTTTCGGCACCGGAAAGGAGTGAAAATTAACTCAGACTGAGTTAAAACCGCTCATTGTAAGAGTGTAGGACGCAGATTGTTTTCTTTTATTTCTTTTACCCACTCCGAAAAAGAGTGAAATTCACTCCTATAGGAGAAGTGCATTTTCGGCACGGAAAGGAGTGGAAATTAACTCAGACTGAGTTAAAACCGCTCGTTTGTTTTAAGAGTGTACGGAATCATCATTTAGAGTGACGTATTTAGTTTCTGAAATTGAACCCATTTCTTTTCTTGAACCCATTGTCAAACACGAATATAAATTATTTCGAAACTTCATTTTATACAATATTCTTTCTGTAATATGTTATATTATATTCAAATTAAATTTGCACTTGGAACCTATTGGTAAATAGAACTTATTGGCTATAAATTATACCGATTATTCCCACACGATTGCGAATTCAGCAAATAATAGAAGCTAAAATATTTAATTTCAACACACTCTTTAAAAGAGTGGTGGATTGCACCAGTTTTTACTAAAGCTAGTTTTACTACTTTACTTACGTTTTTACTTATCTCAACATCAGTAAAAAAAACCCCTGTTTCGATACAAAATGGAGTAACACTCTGGGTGGGATACTTCATTTTGCTTGTAAACACCCACATTTTCTATCTATTCTAATTCCTTTTTTTATGCATTCCCTTTTTTTTATAATCTGCATCCAAGGTACTTATGAATCATTCAACACCATGCTAATACTAGGAGACGAATCTTCTAAACTCATGGAGGTGAAATACATCGGAGACGCTCTTTGGAAAAAAAATGATGCAAAAACTGGTTGGAAAAGTGAAGCCATTATCAATTCTAAGATGCACCCAAAAAAACTACTTGGCGAGTGAGTTGGCACTATTTCAGTGAAGAATTTCTGTTGCCTTGCAATTTTCAGTGAATTTATATATAAAAAAAATAGTGAAAGAAAAAATATGAGTCTTTTATATATTTGCAACAGTTTCGCAAATAATCATTATTTGTGTTTAAATAGCTGCTTATAAAGATGCAAATGCGTTTTGTTTGAAGTCTGACAGGTTTGTTTCATTTCTATTTCAGGTCACACTTATAGAAAAGAAAAGTAGAGGCACCCCAGTCCTATTCCGCCGCATGGTACATAAAATTACAACGTTTTCCATTTGTTTGTTTATCATGCAATTTGAAGAAGTTTCGCAATAGATTTTCGCCAAATAGTAAGCAAATTTCGTAAACTAGGATTTTTTTTATTTTTTTATACACTAATACTTTTTACTTCAAAGTACATCATTAAAATTTATTTTGATATAATAGTAGAACCTAACTTGTAAGAAAACAATCTATTTTTATTTGTCTATTAAAAAAATACCCTATTTATTTATGTTGTTACTATTTTTCCCACAAGATTTGATTGAAAGTTCCCCTTCTACTCTTATTTCACTTATGAGGCACGTTATGACATGCTCATACATCACATCAAATTGTCGACTTTTAGAGCATAACACTTTTTTCCTCGCCAAGCATAGATATCTTATTTAATCTTCATATCTAAATCTAAGACTTTTACGAATGAAAATATACATTTAACTTTTATTATATAACCTGCTTTAAGATTTTTATGGGAAGGGTGGCTGGCTTAACATACATCTTCGTCTCTCACTTGAAATAGCTTACATTGATTTTTTTATTATTATTTTCGTTACTGAGATGTATGTGCTTCCGCATATTTGTATTTATATTTTAAAAATACCCCAAAAAACAGCCCAAATTGAAAAAGAAAAATATGGAAAAAGGGGGCATATTTTTATTTTGATGCAGGGGGATTCTAAGTAATTGAGTCTGAATTCGATTAAAGTGAATTGCAGGTTTTTCTTTTATGATGTTGTATGATTTGAAAATGTACGTTTTTTAGAATTTATGTTTGTTATTAAATGCATAAGTGCCAAATTTAACAAGAAGTTCTTAAAGAACTAAAATAGCCTACTTTCATGTTACTTAAATACTTATTGAAATTCTAATCGGAAACAACTACGTTCATAACAGTAAATATCATCATCAATAGTTTTTACACTAGATTTACACACATTAGAAAAAAAATCGCTAAACACAGCATCCAGCTATAATTTAAACTTCTAAAAGCCAAAATCAACTATTTTCCTTAATATTCTTTCACAAATAACTTAATATTATTTATCGTCTGCTTGATTTATTTGTAGTTCGAAGAATAATCAAATATTTATTAATAACAAAAATAATGAAACTACTCCAAACTGCGTTAAAAAATTAATGTAAATTAAAACTAAGCAGAATTGTATGCAAAAAATATGCCTTTCCGCTTTCTTGGTAAACAATTAATGAGCAATCAAAGAATCACATTGTGCTACATTTTATGACGTTTATTCCAAAATGATTCATGAAAAAATTATTTTGCTTTAAATACTTTTAAATAAAGTTTCTCATGCCATTGTTGATTTGGCAACAGTGATTTAAATGACTCAAAATTGAATTTCAATGCTAATTCAATGGAAAATTCGTCTACAGATAGTAGATTTATGTTCGTCCGGACGTACCGTACAGACAGGCGGACAAAAAGTATGAAAGTTGGGTCTCTGAGATCATAGCTTTCTAACAAAAAAAGAATTTTTAAGATACGAATGATAGAACCGATTTTGGAAGGGGGGTACGGAAAGACGGGCAGACGGACATCGACCGCATGTCAATACCTACTTTTTTATTTTTTTTAATTCTTTCGAATTAAAAAAGAAAATGTTGGTTAAAAATTTACTTCCGGCACTAGCTTTGATCATTGTAAGAGTCCTTGAATTGGCTAGTTTCAATTCATCAAAGAATTTGGGGATTGGGGGAATGATTTGATAAGCTATATCCATTACATTAATTAACCAATCGAGACCTTATTTTCATTCATCTAGAACTGTTGTCACACAAGAAGTGAAACATACCCATAAACAACATCGATCTAAAATAATTTTCATCAGCGTTTAAAATTAGTGCATTATATATAAATAACTATGAATGTATACATTCATAGTTATTTGTGTATTAAACTTTAATTGTATTCAATAGTTTTCAATACTGAGATTAATCAGAGAATAGTAACAATTAGAAAAATAGTTTTGGTTAGAAGCAACTTTAAATGGGCTAACAGTCATTAGATTGACTTGTATTAATACGTACATGCCATGACAACTCGTAATTTTGGAATACAATTTTTCTCGATTTGGCGAATGCTTCTTTTTTTCGCGCCAAACAACTTAATTCCATTTTAGTAAGTACCCTCTAACTCTAAACAAAGGTTTACCAGTCTGAGTTAATTCCACCTTCCTCGAAAATGCCTTCTCTATAGGAGTGAATTTCACTCTTTTTCGAGGGGTAAGAATAAGAAAAAATCTTTCGTCTACACTCTTAAACGGCGGTTTAACTCAGTCTGATTATTCTCCTTTCGTGCGAAGCACTTTCCTATAGGATGAATTCACTCTTTTGTTAAGAGTGTAAGCCAATTCCTATCTACCGTGCGTTCAACAGAATAATGGCTTTGAATATCGGGAGTTTCCATATCACTAATACTGTTACGATATTCTAAGACAATATTTATTGACTCTAGAATTAAAACCCCTTACTTTGCGTCTGGCGCTTCTTCTTTCTCTGCAGGTAGTAGGCGACTATTGCTCCATTGAAAAGCAGGAACAGTGTGCCGGCAATGCAGATGACGACCAACAGAAACACGGACAGAGAGTCGCCGTTCTTTTCAAGCGCGTCCACGGACGTACTGGGAAGATCACGGAGCACTGGAATAAAAATTATGTATACACTGTTAAAAATTAAGCACTTTGTTTCACCACACTGGAAAAAAAATTCTAGTCCAACTACCAGAATCTGGTATATTTAACCGTATTTTCTGGCTCATATGAAACACCAAAAAATGTGGTTTATCTACCAGTATCTGTTTGGTAGTGACTTTATGGTAAAATTACTAGAAAAATATGGTTTCATTACCATGATGTTTGGTAGTGTATTTGCTTTTAATACTTTGTGTAGTGGTTTTACTACCATATGTAGTGGTTTTATTACCATATATAGAGGCTTTATTACCGTATGTAGTGGTTTCATACCGTATATAATGGTTTTATTACCGTATACAATAGTATTATTGCCGTGCAGAAAGTTAATATTACCAAATAAGATTACGTAAACCACATGCGTAATCACCGTATTTCTATTATAAATTTTAAATTTCATTTCGTAAGAAATGTACCGGATCCATCGGGAAATGTCGCGCGGAGCTCCATTTTCATACTACTTTCAATAAAATGCAAAATATACTACTAGTATAATTAGTTTACTTTGCTTATACGACTTCTTTCGAGTTGCCACAAACGACTGCAACACAGCACCGCCATGTTTGATGACTGATATTTACCATACGTATATTGGTAGTCAAAATTTCAGGTAATACCGTGGTATTTGGTAGGTATCATTGCGCTCAACATGATCCGATCATCAAGCATATGGTAAAAGACCGATGCTTTCTAGAAATTAATTTGGTTTGTTAACCATGCTTCTGGTATAAAAACAAAGCGTATGGTAGCAAAACCATTTGTATTGGTAAATTTACTTTTCATAGTTGTAATCTTACCAAACGTACGGGTAAAAAGAGCTATAATTTTAGATACCAGAAATTCTAGTAAACCGTTACCAAAACGAATAGTAAGGTTACTAATTGAATGGTTTAAGTACCTGGTATTCTGGTTTCATTACTAGAAATACCATTACCATACAATTATGTTTTTTTTGCAAGAATATTTTTTTCAGTGCGAAATATGGTTCCTAGTAGCTGCAACGTCTGTGTGGTGAAACGTTAAACCATATTTTTGGTATTCGGTTGAACCATTTATCAGGTTTTTGATTCCAAATCCAGAAAAATGGTTCAACCAAGCACCGAAAAAAAGGTGAAACATTTCACCACACAGCCGTTGCAGCTATACTAGAACCAATATCCTGGTGAAACCAAGCACAAAATTTTTTAACAGTGTACGTGATAAAATGAAGCTAGAAATATGTTGGAGTTGAGTGGATAGTGTTTCGAATAATGGGTAGAGTTTAACATATTGCATTGTTTTGAAACTAGTTTTGGTTAATACTAGCATTAACTAGTTAATTTTAGAAAATGTTAGTTTTTTAACGTCAATTAGTTTAACTAATTTAACTAGTTTTTTTTAACGACATATCAATTTTTTAAGTAATAATTATAGTTCTTATTCAAAAGAACCCGGTAAGTAGTTTTTAATTTCGCGGCCAAAAGCGATAAAATCCCAAAAAAATGTACAACTGCCTACGAATGGAATATTTCTCATGGTAACCTTTAACTGTGTATAATGATGTCGTTTAACTTTGTTACTGTTTTTTATTTCGCCAAAAAAATCTTTTGGGAGAGATTTGCTCACGCAGAATGGTAGAATACCAAAAACACTTAAGCATAAAAATAACTTGTTAATTATAACTTTAAATACATGCATGCTATTAAACTTAACAACTTCAATTTCTTATTAACGTTAAGTTCTAAATATTAATTACTTTATAATACTATCAACTCTACTTAATTTAAATAAAAACTTTTTTCAAAATAAAAATTAAAACTTAAGAACGTTAATTTCAAAACTAAACTAAGTTGTCCTAAGTTAATTTACGGGTGCTACAAACAATTCTGACAGTTTAAATAATTTTTAAAGCATTGCTGAAAAAACCTATAAAACAAATATCTCAATAAATTTCCTATAACGATAATTTTTGCATTTTATTATTTGTAAGGATTTAGTAAAACTCTTTGTAAAATACTAATTAGCTATTTTTATAATCAAACAACCTCATTAACCGATATATTTAAAAAGTATTTGTGAAGTTTTAAGTATCAAATAGAACGTAATGGCAATTATCGAAATCCCCAACCCTCCACTTCATCGTAAAAATCAATAAAAAGATCATCGCTAAAACTCTAATTAAACAAAACATTCCACATCAAACAAAAAAAACCCATCCATTGACATCAAAAACACAACCAAAACCAACAAAACTCCGCCATTTTATTATCTTATTTTTAGCATCATTTGTTATTTCTTATCCAAGGAATCATCCCCCAAACTCAAAAGGATGGACCCCACAATTGATTTTTCCGTTTTTTTTTTTTTTGTTGTTGAAAAAACAAGAAATAAAATTTGGAAAAAAAAGTAAACCGTTCTACTCTGCAAATGATGGCGAATCCTTTTTTTCCCCCGACATTGACCGCTGGCGTTCTGAGAGACGCCATTAGCCTTTGGACCCTGAATCAGCAGAACTAGGCTTGGTTTGACAATACTGTAAAAGTCCATTTAAAATGAGACGGTTTTGGTAAATTCGACGTATTGACGACTGTACTTTTTGAATTGGTTTTTAACCAGTATATAGATATTAATCTAAAATCCACATTGAAAAAAAAACCTCCATGGCCTCTGCAAGTTTTACCATTTTGCATGTGGAATAGTGAGAGTCGTCCACTCTGACCAATCGTTGACCTAAACTAGTGGTTTGTAACACCACACGACTCTCAATTAACACTCAATAATTCTAATGCATTCAAAGGTTATTATGGTAAGGTAATCGTTTTCCGGCTGCCTATTTCTAGCCTCCTTCAGGAGCTTTAACACAGCCAATAACGCCTCGTATTTTAGAACCCTGGTCAAGTGACGAAGGGTTATTATATATTCCATAAGATAATTACAATAACTTTAATCCTATTACCTTATCTATATACATAAAAGGCAACTTCCGTTTGTTTGTTTGTTTGTGTGTTTGTTTGTTTGTATAAGACACGAGATCAAAAGAACCACGCAACAGATCGTCACGAAATTTGGCACAAAAATTTATCTCATCTCTGGAACAAACATAGGCTAAGAATTTTTAGAATCGGGCCATTCCTTCTATAGTTTTCGAACGTTTTTATTCGAATTTTGTGAAAAAACTACACCACTTTGGCTCAAATCCGATCTTTTTTTACTTTCCTGATGCCATCGGCTGAAAAAATTAAATAAAACTTTTAACGAAAACATTTAAAATTGAAAATGTTTATTTTATTCTGTTGCTATTACCTTCAGAAACTAAATTCATTATTTGAAAAATAATTGACATGTTTCAAGTGACGTAATTCCGCCAGTCTCCATTCCCGGATTTTATTGTGGGCTTATTTGATGATTTTTTCATTGATTTTCTGTTGACTGCATGTATGTATATTTAAGCAATAAATGTATAGTTAAGCTATTACTGAACTATGATGGTTAATAAAGGCCATCGCACTAGAGCCGCATATTAGTGTTTTATGTATTTATTTTTTCGCTAAATACGTTGCCAAACTCGCCAAGTTACTAACTAAATCTCGCCAAATGGGCAATTTCTTTTGTAAATATTTATAATCTGGTCGGTAGTTCGAAGGTCATTGTGTTAGAGCTGTAAAATGGGTGTGTTTGCAGCTATATCTATTTTCTCGCCAAATTATTTCCGAAAACGCGCCAAATGAGCTAAAAGCTTTTATGTATTTATGAGGGAATTGTGATGACATTTATGAGTGTATTTTATAGCGTATTTTTCATTTTGGAATTTTAAGGCAATGAAACGGGATTTTATACTTTGTAACGAGCGGGAACAATAACATAAGTTTATGATCATATAACAGGTTATATGGTACACATATTTGGAACGATCATTCAATTATTGTACATATCTGCATTGATTTAGTACTGTATACATTTGCATTGAATTCTTAATTTTTCAGCATTTGTATTGAATTATGGTAGAAATTTGTACTGCTTATATTGTATTTATATCTGCAAAGTGTCAAAAAAAAGTTACTTAATTTATTATAGAACTCCCTTGAATTGCGTTAAAATAAATGTTTGAGACCCTTTTAAGATTTAGCCGTTTTTCCATTTTTAATTCATACTGGTTATGTTTTACTTAAATATGTATTCTTTTAAATTTGAGCTTCTTTTCAAAGGTATTTTTGAAATTAATATTAATCGTTACTATATCCAAGTTGGGTAATTAAATGGAAAATTACTGGGTAATCTTCATATCTTATGTAACTAAAATGAGAGAAAAAAAAAGTTAAATTGACTGTTAAATTATTTTTCCACCTCTACCCGTGCAACGTCGGGTATAACAGCTAGTATTTCATATTAAGTAATTAAAAGTAAAAATTGTGATCTCTCTCTCAGAGTCTTATCTTACTAAAAAGTCTTATCTTACTTAAAGTTAGTGGTTTTATATAATGTTTACCCTAAATAAACTTTTTGTAGCAATAAAAACAAATATTTACAAGTAGTTTTTCATTTTTTTTAGAAAAAAAGTCAAAAATTTGAACTTTTTTAAAACGCTACTCCTCTTTCAATTCTGAGAATAACTTTACCAAACTTTTATAGCTTTTTTTAGAAGTATTTGCCTAAGAATTTTGCATGGATTTTAAAATATGAGCTACAGTTAAAAAGTAAAATGCATTTATACTGAAAATCTCAAAAAATCACACAAAAATTACAAGTTATTGAATTCAACATTTTTTTAAAAAAACAACTATACATAGTAGACCTTATTCCATGCACTATTTTGTGCACCATTTATATAAGAACACAGGTTAAAAATTTCAAAATTCTAACTTAATTAGCAAAAAAGCCTTAGGGATTTATTAAACCCAAGAATTGAAAAAACACGAAACAGAGAAAACAGGTTGAAAGCAGACGAAATACGTATTCAAACTTATAGGAATGACTCCAGAAAATATTTAATAACTTTTTTGCTACAGAAGATATCAATATGAAAATTTCAGTAAATGTTCAGAAAGATATTGTAAATAATAAAAAGTAAAAACTTAAAAATCGATATTTGGACCAATTTTTGGGTACCTTATCCCCTTAACATCATTATTTTAGTTTGTTAAAGAAGGTATTGCACAGTACCCGCTCACATCGGTAACATCTTGGCAAATTCTACGGCCTAATAGGGTACTTGACTAAAATTTTTTTATTGGCTTAAAATATTCTTATGCCAAAAATATTACACCCGTATTTTTTCTTTTTTTCAAATACCCCATAAAAAGGCAGAAAAATGAATTTTAAAATTAGAACGAAAAATCACTCCCGAAAACGCTTCCTGGCTGTCACGTGGTATCTGTGATGTCACTAGTGACTATAAACAAACTTTGAAACACCACTTTGGAATCGATTTTAGGCAAATTTGAAATATCCGCTTCTGTAAAAAACCTTACATTTTCTTAATATTTATTATTTCAAGAGTAAATTAGATTAAATCAAGTTTAATCCGAAAACATAAAACATCACGCCGGTTTGTTTATAGTTACTAGTGACGTCAACCAAACCGTTGTGTTTGTGATCACGTGAAAAAAATGCCTTTTTAAAATGATTTTTTTAATGATTTAAAGATTTATTTCGCAAAAAATTTATATGCATTTGTTATTTTTGACTTTCAACTATAATTTAAATAATATTGGAAGGTATTTTGGCGATGCAGTCAAGTACCCTATTAACTTTAAGGCCGGAATATGTGCCGGAAACGCAGCATACTCTTCGACATAAACTGACCTAACTAACAAACGGTTTACTAGCAGCGCTCAAGACATCATTTCATCAAAAATAACGATAATCTCATGAAAATTGAACAAAACATCAATTTCTGAAAGTGTGTTATTTTAATTCTAATCATGACCCACTAATGATAGTGTTCTTTTCAAATAGCAAAGTTTTAAATCCGAGATTGGCAGCAAGTTGATAACCAATGAAAAATCCGTGTGTTCTGACTGTTGGATGAGTCAGCGATAACGTTGCAAAAAGGGCCGTAGTGAGCCTAGTGGTCAGCGTCTCGGTCTCGGGATCGGAAGGTCCTGCGATCGAGTCCCGGTACCACTGAAGACCTACCGAGTATATGCGGAGTACGTGCTCGTTAAATCTGTTGGGTCCGAAAGTCCTCCAAGTTCCCATACCAAATCAATACCTCTGGGGGTGACAAGCCAATTCTGGGGATCCTCTAGTTGGCCTCTGTCTCTAAAAATTAGATGGATCCACTTATGTGTGTGTGTTGTCTGTTGTGTCTGTCTTACTTGACGAAGGTTTATAAGCGGGTCTCTGACCAAGCACACGAACCTGAATATATATAGGTCTACCAACCAACCAACCGACTGTTGGATGAGTCAGCGATAACGTTGCAAAACTCATTTTTGGGGCAGGGATAGCCTGGTCGGAAAGATTTTGGACTGGCATCCCTAAGGTTGCGAGTTCGAGTCCCGCTGCCTTCCGAAGATCCCCGCGTACGCTAATGGTGACTGGTGCACGTTAAATCCGTCGTGGTCACAAAGTCCTCCAATTTCCCATACCAAATCAATACCTCTGGGGGTGACAAGCCAATTCTGGGGTCTCTCTAGTTGGCCTCTGTCTCTAAAAATTAGATGGACCCACTTATGTGTGTGTGTTGTGTCTGTCTTACTTGACGAAGGTTTATAAGCGGGTATCTGACCAAGCACACAAACCTGAATATATATATCTACCAACCAACTCATTTTTGATTTAAAAAAATCAGTTACAATCTTGTAGTTCTAAATTTGGCCTTTTCTTAAAAACGCCGGCTAAGGCTCGCCTTGGATTTAAAGAGACTCTTCATGTCGATTTTTCTTATGGTACGTGCCTACCTTTTATCTACGGGTTCCTCTATTCTAGTAAGTTCTTTTTTTTTTAATAAAAAGATGTTTGGATTGAAATTGGTTAAATCATTTTTTGAGGTATGTCTAGTTAAGTATTCAATATAACTTAAAAAAGTTTATTGGTTTTAAAAATGACAGGTTTGTGATAATTTACCCTCCCAGCTTGAGTTTTTTTATTAACTCTTCAAAATGACCATTTTAGCTAAACATAAGGAATGATTTCTAATCATTTAACCAACTAGAACTCAATATTTGAAACTAAATGAATTAAATCCCATATATTCTCATAATATTTAGTCAATCACACTCATTTCTCTAATGACAAATCAACAGTTATTCCTTTAATTGCCATAAGGCTCCACAGTATTCACTAAATAATAAAGCAAGTTTTCTCATTTTAAATCAATTGCCTGCCTGCTTTAAAGCAAATTAGCTAATTGTCTAATATTAAATCAGTTGTATTGTCTGTTTGGAAACAAATTGTCTAATTTTTTATAGTTAACGTATGACTAATGAATTTCTGGTTCATTTATAACATATAGTAAGTTACCTGTTTTGATATATTCTCTAAGTCTTTACAGAATCTTAAATTCATTTTAATTATTTTTGTTTTATTTAAAATTATATTTTAAGTAAATATTAAATGGGGGGGGGGGGTACGTAGTCATTTATTCTGTAAAAACTATAAGGGAGAAAATAATTTAATCAAATAGCATGTACAGTCCCTGGACAAATTATTAGACGCACTGCAAGACTCCATGTATCAATCAATGATGAACAAAATACCTTTAGAAGGACATTTGTGTTCCTAAACTTAAGCTATTGAGTAGAAAATACGCTATACTTAATACATACATCGACATCTTTTTTTAATGATATGACATTCTTTGGTATGTTTTCATCATTACTAAAAAAATACAGTGCGTCTAATAATTTGTCCAAGGACTGTATACCATCAATTTGCATCAATTCTTACCCAACTTCTTTTTACATCACCCAAGTTTTATTTATTAAACACATACAAACTATTTTAAAGTTGATAGTCATTGGAGTGTTAAATAACAAAAATAAGTCGTTGCTCTCGTTCCATTCCTATGCGGACACATGACCCAAGATGCCACGTGGCAGAGTTTGGGAATCTATGTCGATAATATTAATTTAACAGGTGATATGAATCAAAGTTTACACGTGTAGGTGTACAAATATGTTGAATATCCCCCATCATAATATTCTCTCATAATTTACCTACACTTTCACCATTATCTTCGCTGGCTTCCTTCACAAAGCTAAGTAATTACTACCGGAATTTAAAATTGTAATGAGTCACCAACAAGTGTGTTATAAGCTGGGACTTCATTTATATGCAGATTTCATAAACTCTAACACACCGCGCCTTTACCAAAACAAGCGATATTTAGGTTATTTCGGAAATGATAATTTTTATGGCAAAGTTTTAGCATATTTCCGGCACTTTATGGGTTGAATGCATATAAAAGTTTATAATCAAGTTTAACTTTAGAAATTTCAAATAAGTTATTTTCTGTAAATTATAGCATAAATGTTTATGATGATAAGTATACATAAAAAAGTATATACGTGAAAAAAGAAAATGTAAACGGTGTTTAGTGGACAATTCCCTATACGTAGCTCATAAATCATTAGTTTTGCTTTTTATTTAACTAATTAATTTATTGTTAATTATTTAGAAGTTTTATAGTTTAGTAGAGGACAGTGGGGGCTATTGGGAAATTTTCTTTTTAACCTCTGTATTTCAGCAAAAATACAAGAATTTTAATTTCTTTTTTACAAGCTCATAAACTGAACATTCGTTTACTTAAAAAGTCAATTGACAAATGTTAAAACATTACCATATTTTGGTTGCTGAGCATTTTAAACAAACATGTAAATGCCCCATTAGCTCCCATATGTGGGGTCTAATGGGACAGGTTGCTGGGCTAATGGGACATGCTAAATGTTACCTTAATTAAATATTCTAAAAAGGGAAAAGGATTCAGAAAATGACCAGAAAATAAAATTTTACAGCAAATACCATTTACATAATGTATACATAACACATTTTTTTTAAATATTTGTTTCCCATTGAAAGGTGAAATATCAAAGTTAAAACTCAAAATCGAAGAAGCTCCCATAATTTTTGTTGAATCACTGGAAAGGGTAGTATTATAACTAAATCTTTAGTTTTCACTAAATCTTCAAAATTTTATCTCAAGCTTGTCTTCTTTTTCAGGGTACGTGAATTTAAAAAGACCGCCTTTATCTTTAAATAGCTTACCCGTAGTTCATCGCTTTCTTTTTCAGAAATCAATCCAACGAATAAAGAATAGCTTGCTTTCTAGCAAATTTTACCAACAAAAAATTATTTTTATTAATTAATTAATTATTTATTAATTATTATTTATGTTCATCAAGCTCTATTCAGATGTAATTAATGAAATTGCAGGTGGAAAAATGTCACCAATAAAGCTACTTGACCCTTCACTTATTATACCATGAAAAAAATTCAAAACGTTTTTAAAAGTTTTTGGCAACTTGACTGAATAAGATATTAGAGATTTATATAGATTCTTCAAGAGAAGAATACAAAGCTAGGTTTATTCGTTTCTTTTTGACCCCACAGTTTCTGTCCCATTGGACCCCACAGTGTTGTTTTTTATAAAAGATCCAACACAGAACAACACGTGTATTTCACCACAGTATTTGACATATAATAACTTAATATATGATACGTCATCTACCTAAAACTATAGTTTAATTAATAGAAAGTTTTTAATGCTTCAAAAGGGGTGAAAAGAAAGATACACTTTTAACTAACTTTGGATTCTCCAAAACAACAATTCTTCTCTCCACTTCAACACATGCTTTTAATGGCCAATCATTGGTTGTTAAAATGTGAAGTCTAACTGTTACAATGCTGTAGTGTAGAAATATTTGTAAAAAAGTATATTTTCCCCGCTTTAAGCCCCTTGTCCAATTAGCCCCCACTCTCCCCTAGTCATACATATTTCGTAAAATAACCAAAATCAATCAAATCACAAGAGATATGATAATAATGTGGTTGATATCATAACTGTAAAACCGAAAGAACAACTTTATTTTTAAAAAAAAATATTGTGTTTTGATGAAATGATTTTTTCGAAATAATTATTTCTAAATCGTCAAAAGATTTTTATTTCTCAATGTGTATAAACCAAGCTATAAAAATTTCTACGTTTATTTTTTCCAAGTATAACTATTCTCTTCTTCGAAATGTATTTTTAAAATGTCTTTTTACTACTGTTTCTATATTTTAAGCAAAGTTAAACGAAATAAGAAAGAAATACTTATCGATTTTTAAAAACTAGAAACTTCTACGCTCAAGTGAAAAACTTAACGACGCAAAGTTCTCTGTAGCTTCAGGTGTCTAAGCTTCACTAAAGTGCTATAATGTCTGGGGAAGGAAATTCTTTTCTGAACGCAAAGTTTTTATACGATAGTGCGAAAAAAATGTAACTGATATTTAATGTATTTAGGGATCTATTTGAAAAAAATAAATAGAATATATGAATCGAAAGGGTTGTTTCCTACCTAATGTATTAGTTTTGAAATTTGCTTTGCCGTTTAAGAATTATTTCATCAGATATGGATGGTAATAACAACATAAAACAAATTTGAAGGAAACGCATCATACGGTTTTTTAATTATTTATTGATAAAGTTTTTTAAAAAATGGCAAGCTGTAAATAATTAGCTGTCATTTTAAAACTCTAAAATTAACATTTAAGTATTAGATATATTCTTCAAACCTGTTTAATTATGCTGTTTTTAGGATTTTCAAGACTGATGATAAAATGCTCAAATAGCGTGTTGAAGATATGTTAATAAATTTCAAAAATACGTATTAAAAACATTCAAAAAATAAATAGGGACTGAGTGGAATGGACATTGGAATGTTATCGTATAAAGAGGATACTGGTTTTAAACACAGCCATACTATAAACGTATTCGTGCTTGTAAAAAATACCTGAAACATTACGAGGTTTCTCGACTGCAATGGAGCAGACGTGTTTGTGATTTTCGACCCATTTGTGAATACCATTAGCACCTTCCTATTCAAAATTAAAGTTAACTATAAATTTATAAGATTCGTTTTTTTATGGAACTTAATTTATCCTTCATAAATTGTAAATAACTACTATCTTAATTTGTCTGGTATTATGTTTATGTATATAAACTTAAGTAAAGAGTTTATTTCACTATGGCAAATTTTAGGGCCAATCGTCATTAATATGTTGTGGGTTTCAAAGTCTCAATTGGTTTAGCGTACGCTAAAATTCACTCTAAATGTCGCTCGAAGTTCTGTTTTGTGCTGTATTAGGTGTCTACTTCGTCCCTTTACCTCGACGACAAATTGCGAAGCGGACGTGGCTGCAATAAAGCTCTGCACTGTTAAAACTTTTGGCTCAAGATTGCACCGGAATCCTAGAACTTTCTAGCTACCACCACTATTTAGAGCGTTGATTCACCACTTTTGTGGTGTATCAAAGCTATGGTTTCACCATAAAATTGGTATATTCACGCTTCAAATAGTGGTGGCAGCTAGAAAGGTCCAGGATTCCGGTGCAATTCTGCGCCGAAATTTTTAATAGTGTGGGACTTCAACTCAAACCCATACCACTTACAACTTCTCCAAAACAATGCAGCAAGTTTGCTCCGGGGCCATCTCCTCTTGAGTTAGAAGAGAAGATCCTCGTTAAAAACCAATGACTTCCACCGGATTTTATGCCTCCCTCCCTTGCACGATCATCAAGGGGATGCTTTGCAAGCGAAGGAAGAAGAGATTTCGCTTTGTTCAAAACCCTATTTTTAACCACTTTTCCACTTCTGGTTAGACGCCGTAGGTCTGGAGTCTGTTACCCTCCCCCTGTATTGTCTGGTATTTAAAGTTTGAATTTGGTTCTTCTGTTTTTGGATAATACGTTTGAATGCATACCAATTTAGGTTATGGTATTTTGGTGTTCCTTTTAGTGTTTCGGATGATGCTGTTGATTTTGGTTAGTAAAAGGGTGCGCAGTATTTTATTTTACCTGCAGTTTCAATTCTATAAAAACTAAATATTTATTTACGTAATCAGCTGCATTTATGTCCAAAAGTTTCAGACAAGCAACCTTCGGCGTACATAAGTCTGGAGTCTGTTACCCCTTCCCCCATGAGTAGTACTCCTATTGTCTCGTATTTAAGTTTTAAATGTATTTCTGTTTTTAGATGAAAAATATATACTAATTTAGGTTATAGTATTTTGGAGTTTCTTCTCGTTTTTCGTATGTCTTCTACGTTTCTTTTCACCCGAACGCATGGACTGCGTGCAGCGTATATAATAAGAGTTTTTATGCAATAATGTTATAATTAAACTACAATATTATTCATTTTTATTTAAAAGAATTGTTGTAGACTACATATTTGTATTTATTTTAAAGATAATTATGAGTAATTATTATTAAGATTAATTTATATTAATTATTTATTATAAGATTATTTATGTGTGGAATCATCATCCTCAAATGCAGGAGACCGTACAGTCTTGCATTGATAGCATGCCGCGCAGAATTAAAGCTTTGATAGCTGCTAAAGGTGGCTCAACTAAATATTGTATTTTACTAACATTAATTTCACTTTTCTTTAAAACTTAATAACTTATGCTTTTCTAAATTATGCTGTTTTATTTATGTCAAATAAATCGGTAATTGATTGGATAATATAAAAATAAAAAACAAATCCATTTAAAATAATAAAACGGTACAATATCACCCGGTAATTAATATTTTACATGAAATCTTGCAGTGCGTCTAAAAATTTGTCCAGAGACTGTATATACTGCCGTGTCCATTAACTGGTTAAACCACGGTGGTTTTTAATGTTTCTAATGTGCTTAGTCACCACTAACTATGATTTATGAAAGTGATATATACTTCAGGTTTCAATAATTCTTCGGTATTTTCGGTACCACAGACACAAACTACAAAAATTTCAAAATAAAACCCTGAGAAGAATGACAAATGCTCCTTGGTATGTGCGAAATAAGATCCTTCACAGAGACCTAAATATAGATTTTATTGACTCAGCAATTCTTTCTGCTTCACATAATTACAAGACCTCTATTGATAAATCTGCATATGAGAACCTTAAAGACATTATCTCTTACGATCATTTAGTTGAACAAAAATACAAACGTCCATGCACCGTTCATCACGACCCTTCTTGGTAATACCGTTATGACAGTTAAGTTTTTCCTTAACTAATATTATTTTTACCCTGACGACAAGTTTCACTTTGACTAGCATTGTTATATCCACTGCTTGACGATATGTGTTCATTGCCCTTTGTACTTTTTTGGTGTTCATTTTCATCATTGTTTTATTTTAGACAAGCCTATCGCTTTGCCCTGGGGTCTCTCCTACGGGTTTTCCACATTATTTTTATATGGACTTTTAGTTTACTTTTGGAAATCACAGACGCTCTCCCATTTTGGGGTATCTTAGATGGAGAAGTAAGGACGCTTCGCGTCGATACTTCGTATTGTTAATTCGATCTCCGATGTCTTCGGTATTTTCTCAAGATGCAACTGCAGTGCAACGTTCGGCCCGACCAACTTTTTATTTTTATTTTTTCCAACTTGCTATTATAGTCTGGCTGCCACAATTTAGCATCCCAAATATTTTGATTGTGGGAGATTCCCCTTTGAATTAAGGTTTTTTTTTAAGTGGACTGTTCCACAATCAAAATATTTGTGATGCCAAGTTGTGGCAGCCAGACTATACCAAACCTTGTATTTATTTATAATTTCTCCAAAACACGATTAAAAGACTTTTTTTATTATTGCTGCTCTACGCTAACAGGGTTAACTCTGTCTTGCCATGAACGGGTTGAGTATTTAATGTGACTTTGGGAAATTAGAACAAAATTAATATATGAATAAATAATGTATTACAGACATTTTAAATTTAAATTTCTTTCTTTATTATAATACTATAAAGCAACCAATAAATACATCATAATTTGAAACAAAGTTAAATAAATCCCGTTTGCAAAAATGCCCACTTACTCGGTTTGCCCAAACCAAAGTATAATATGTCTCTGGAATATGTTAAAGAGGATAGAAATGTCTGAGACCTTTACCAAATATGAAATTTATAAAACAATCAAATTCGTGCCTCTTGCTTACCTTAACCATTTACTTATACACCAATTTCTCAAGTAGAAACTTTCTAAACTAGTATCAAATATTCAATATCAAATAACAATAACCCTCCGTTCTACGTTACAAAAAGTTCCAATTTCAATAAAACTTCATATGCGCGAGAGAAATTCCGGAAATCTTTCCACAAAAACCAACAAAGAAAAAAAAACCTAGGCATAACTTTTTTTTTTTAAACTGAGTCACATCAATACGAGATTTACGTGCAGGGAAATCCTAATTCCAAAATGCCCCAATACCTCAATTGGAATCTTTTTGTGGATGAGACGAAATAGCGAAATACCGGGTATGTGCAGAGAAGAGATAATAGCTCTAGACTTATGCGGGTAGGATAGAGATTGACTGTATGAGAACGGGAGGAATATATGGGAATCAGTTATTTTAAAATAATCTCGAAAGTTCATAGATTCCTTTCTGAAAATGGGAGGATGGGAAGAAATAAGGTTATTTTTTAGGTTAGTGACCAAATGAAATAGCAGTAGGTTTTTATCTATGAGTACTTTATCTTTTGATTAATAAAAAATTACGTTTCCTAAATAAATTATATATTTTTTTATAAAAGATCCTTTTATGCTTAATAAATGGATCTTCGCAAACTCAATGTGTTTCAGAAATATCTAAATCGTACGTAAAATTTGGATGGAGTTAACAAATTTAACGGAGTAATTAAAATTCAACTAAAAACTGCTTATCATTCTTATGTATACCGGTTTATTGTATTGCGTACACAAAATAATTCAGGTACTCTTTAAAGATTAATGTATTTAGTATTGTTATTATATTAGTTCATGCAACTATAGAGCTTCGATATAAATGTAGAGTCATTGGACACGAATATGAGAAATATAAGATATCCTTTAAGCTTTTAAACTTCTGAATAAGGAAAAAAAAAGATCCAATAGTGTCGATTATAGAGGTTCCATCAACTGAGGAACTATTATTATTAGTTTTTAAAACATTAGACGTACTTTTTAAATTATTATTTTCCTGATGAAATGATTATAATCGGAAATATGCAACGCCAAGCGAATTAGTAAATTACCCCGTATTTGATTCCTTAATTATTGTGTTTTAAAGAGTCATTGCAGTACTTATCTATTTACCTGGCTTAAATATCGACAATTTGATGTGCAGAAGAACTAGAACATAGCACTTGTTTCAACAAAATCTTACTAATAACTTACGACTTTTTTTAGGAAACGTCAGAAACCTATAAAACAACCTACAAAAACTTCAGTTTTACCTCGAACAGGGTACTAATAAGTCAGATTCAATTATTAGCGAGATTTACGCCAACAATATACCCTTACTATATTTATTTTTTACCTGTAGTCTGCGCGATGACTTCATTCTCCGTATACCCGCTCTCCCCGAACACGTTCCAAGCCATGAGGGCGAACGAGTAGTCGGTCCCGGGTTCGAGCCCCGTCACCATGAAGACTGTCGAGTTGGTGGGGAGGACTTCCACGGTGTGAACCTGGTCCGAACCTTTCACCATGTACCGGATGCGGAAGAACTGGGGCGAGCCGCCGTTAAACCCAGGCGCCCAGCTCAGCAGGACTCGATCCGAAGTCACGTTCTGTGCCTGGAACTCGACTGGCGGATCCGGCTTACCTAGGGATATAAGATGTGTACTGATTATGCATTGTAAAATAATGCTGTTATATTACAGAAAATTTCTGTTAACGAAGTTAATATATTTGTAATGTGTATCTGTAAGTTTAGTTTAGTTTAGTTGGAAATATCGTAGCACTAGAGCTACACGAGGGCTATGGCGACGGGCGTCGTATTTTAGAACCACAGTCAAGTAACGAGCCGACACTAAGTAAGCACCCAACGCAACCGTTAAGGGCGCATCGTACGCAGCGTTAGGACTTTGAAGGATATTTAACGTGCACTACCTCTACACGGGGTATTATTCGTCGGACATTTTTGGCTGAACGGGCCGTTTATAGGTCGGCAGTTATTTTGGCGATGCCCGGACCCGAACTTGGGACCTTTCGCATGCTAGATGAATGCCTAACCGACTGGGCTCTCCAGCCCTGTGTATCTGTAAGAAATATTAACAGAACTAATCAGCCATTTTCTGCATTGCTGGGTAATTAAAAAAAGGAAACAAAGCCATACCCCGTGTACGAAACCTAGTCGATGGCATTGGAGACATGTATTATAACCCAGGTAGTATAAGTAGTATATATTTGTTTTTCTTTTCGTAATCAAACTTAAAAAATCGCGACAGGTGCAATAGGTGCATAGGTGTTATAAGAAGGTGCAAACTGTATCATTGGTAGCAGATTTTATTTGTATATAGGGAAAACGGTTCTTTCAACAAACTGAAGACATTTTTTTAACGAAAACTGCGGTAGTTGAAAAACACAGACATTTTCTTTAGAAATGCCGACCCGGTGGCACAACGGTTAGGGAGCTAGCCTTTGGAGCCTCTGGGTTCGGGTTCGAATCCCGGTAAGGCATGGATGTTTGTGTTTGTCGAGTATATGCGGAGTACGTGCTCGTTAAATCTGTTGGGTCCGAAAGTCCTGTGGGCGGTCATTGCGCAGTTTCCCACGGGTACAGGTCCCTGGAGACTATTTCCCTCCCCTTCAGGGACATGTCTAAATTGTGGAGGTGGCGATAGATGGCAGCATCTGTCATATATGTGTGTAAGTCGTGTCCGTCCTTCTTGACGATGGTTTATAAGCGGGTCTTTGTGACCAAGCACACAAGCCAGAAAATATATGTCTACCAACCTACCTACCTATCTTTAGAAATATAACAGAAATATTCGGTTTTCAAAACGAATTTTTTACAGTGTAGGGTAGGGTAGGTACATATATATTCCGGCTTATAAGCCTTCGTAAGGTAAAATAAGACAGACACAGAAAGAATTTTTATCGTCACAGAGAAAGAAAAGTACACCCAGGTTGAAGGCGGGAACCGAACCCGCACCCGTTACAGCGCGCAGACTGCTAGCGTAATGGTCCAAACCACTCGGCCATCCGGGCCCCTTTTTACAGTGTATTACGACTACAATTAATCGATCTCCTACTATCCAAACTTAAATTATCTTGCTCCCATTCGGTCGTTTTCTCCATCCACGCCTACTCATGATGAACATAATTAGGATGGTGAGTCAGCCTCTCAAATTCCAGTTATATTTATTATTAGTTGCTGGAAACTTTCATTTTTCCGAAATTGTAATTATTTGAATAATGCCCGGTTAAAATAGGGTACTTGACTATATCGCTAAAATACCTTCCAATATTAAATTAATTATAGTTTGAACCCAAAAACAACAAACGTATATATTTTTTTCGAAAATAAATCTTTAACTAATTCATAAAAATAATTTTAAAATGACTTATTTTTCATCGGTACGTCACGTGATCACAAACACATCGATTTGGCTGACGTCACTAGTACATTTAAACAAACCGGTGTGATGTTTATTATTTGCTTGCATTTAAACTGGATTTAAATCGAATTTACGATTAAAATAAAAATTATATAGATAATGGAAGGAGAGGTTTTACAGAAGCGGATAGTTCAGATTTGCTTAAAGTATAGATTGCAATTAAACTGGATTTAAATCTAATTTACGATTAAAATAAGAATTATATAGATAATGGAAATAGACGTTTTACAGAAACGGATAGCTCAGATTTGCTTAAAGTAGATTCCAAAATGATGTTTCAAAGTTTGTTTATAGTTCCTAGTGAAGTCATAGATACCACGTGACAGCCACAAAGCGTTTTCGGGCGTAATGTTTCGTCCTAACTTTAAAATTCATTTTTCTCTCTTTTTATGGGGTATTTAAAACATAGAAAAATACGTGTCTAATATTTTTGGCATAAGAATATTTTAAGCCAATATTTTTTTTTTCGTCAAATACCCTACTGCAGACCTTCCATATGCGGTTCTAGCGTGACGTAAATTCAACCAAACAACCAGCAAACTCTCCGGAATTGAACTCGGTAATAACCCTTTTCCGGATTCCGGGGTCAAGATAAATTGTTATGATTTCCACCTCGAAAATCCGGCAATTGGTACATATGACATATAAATTTAATAATCCGGAATTGTCGGGTCAAATCCGGAGAGTTGGCGTATCTGCTATTGCTTTGGAGAATTGAATTTTTTAATGTTTATTAAGTAAAATAAACAACAAGGGCGTAAGAGCTCAGTCGCATAACTGCTCAGGTCTTTTGATCGAATAATGGATGCCTGTGGGTGGAAGCATTATACTGTGAAGATTACTTTTATGTTCAAGCCTTTCCAGCCAGAGATGTGATGCAGGAGTGGGACGTCAATTCAACCAACCAACCTACCAACGCTCCGGATTATTGAAACTCGGTAATAATCGGATTCCGGGAGCCATGAGAAATTTTGATGTTTCCCTCTTATGGAAATCCGGCAATAGGTACATTTGACAGAGAAATTCGGAAATTTAATAATCCTGTATTGTTGCGTTAAATCCGCAGTAATGGCAGACCCGCTATTGGTTCGGATAATTAAGGTTTTCTACTGTTTATATTAAATAAAATAAACGACACGAGTGTAAGAGCTCAGTCGCATATTTGCTCAGGTGTTTTGATCGAATAATGGATGCCTGTGGGTTGAAGCTTCATACTGAGGAGACAACTTTTATATTCAGGCACAGGCAGTTGGAGGTGTTTCGGTCAGTTGGTTTGACTGAATTGAAACAAGTAGGTTTGTAACAGAATCTGTCACTCAGCCCGCTTCCACACAACATTTGTGTTCAACAGAAAAAAAAATCGCCAGTCACAATATTAATTCTATTATAAACATTTACACGCTAAATTTGGTTAGTTTCATTTACTTTATTTCGAAAATTCAGTAATTATTTTTTCAATAATTATTATCGTTTTCAAAAATTAAATTATATTTCAAAGAATAAATATTCCTATCTTTTAAATAGAACAAAAACATTTCTATCAACATACAAAGCAAGAATCTCTTAGTGAAATATATTTGATGTCATTTCAAACTGATTGTTATTCCAAAAATAAATTTATTTTAAGTTATTATATAAAAGAATTAAAGTTTCTCGAGTTAATGCGAATTGCGAATGGCAATGGTGATTTAATTGTAATAAAAATGGCTTTTTATGCTTTTTAAATGAGCATTAAATTTTGCAGTGTTTTAAATAATTTATTAAAGTACTTAGAATTCGAATTTTTTTCTGAGATTTTCGATGTATTCTAATTTCGATGAGCGGAATTTTTTGACGTATCTCACTTGCCTGTAGTATTTGTAGTTTGGGATATGAAAGTGGGTGACAGACGGACTGAACGATTATAATATCTTCCACTTTTTACTTTATAAACGTAGTGTGGAAGCTTAAATCACAGTGTTTATTTTTAAGTTATAGCTTTTTTCTTATTATATCGAACCACCAGAGGATCACCTTAAAAGGATGAACTGCTGGACAAGTATATTCGCAAACATAACTATATAAATGGACTGTGTAAAATACAAAGATTAATTCACCATCTACAGGGGACTCGTGAATTTAAATACGCCGTAGGCAAAAGTTTTGATCCAAAGTTTGTGTCTATTGTCGTCTTAAACGTCATTTTGTCTTAACAGAAGGTATTATGTTGTATTTATTAAATTGTTATAAGAGTGGAACATTATGATTATGGATGTTGTGTTGAAGTAATGTAATGTATTCGTTTCCGGCTGCCTATTTCTAGCCTCCTTTAAGAGCTGTAACACGGCCAATTACGCCTCGTAATTTAGAACCCTGATTGCGTTGAATATTTTGAAGTAATCTAAGATTTTCAAATATATATAAATATTTAAAAAATATAGCTTTAATGCTATTTTTAAAACGAACAGTAAAACGGATGACACTTTTTGGACATTTGCCCTTTTCTTGTTGGTTGATATCAACATAGAATTTGAAGCTAACTTAATTTTGAAAAATCCATATACTTCTTTACCACCATGTATTAAACAAGCAGACGTGTTGGAAAACTTTTTAGCGTTTCATTAGTGGACAATCCAGCATCTTCACTAATGATCCAAAGTGACAGCCACACAATCACCTTAATCAGAACGGATCATTAGTGCATAGCACACTATCGTGGTTTAGCCAAGTCGTAACTGATATTTATCCGCCAAAAATATTTTTGGGTTGGTTTGTTTGAAGTTGTATAGTCCGCCTGTCACTTCTTAGCATCTCAAATATTTTGATTGTAGAAGAGTTCATTTCGAAAAAGGGTAAGGAAGATTTTGGTTTAGGCAAGAGTTACTATATTTGGTGATTTATTGCCTTTGCAGGCGCATATTTCTTTAAGATGTAGAAACAGTTTACGTGAGTGTGAAACAGTTCTTTCAAGTGAAGTGCAGTTGGTACCTACATCGGGTTCACTATAATTGTATAGCTATATTTTGACTTATAGCGTTCCCCGAGGTGATACTGAATGTGTTAAATAATACATGCTACAGATAATGCAAATCTATTGACGATCTAGTCAAGATAGAAAAGAAATGCACTCGCAATTGATGACGACCATCAGCGATTAAATATAATCCTCCTTTCACTAATAACCCATGTGTAGTTTTAGTGTGACACATTATTTACAAACCAAACAAACCTAGAAATCCCCTACGCTCGCCAAATGCCATCGCATTAGCAACCTTGTCTCCTTAAGGTTGGTTGGTTGGTTGGTAGACATATATATTCAGGTTTGTGTGCTTGGTCAGAGACCCGCTTATAAACCTTCGTCAAGTAAGACAGACACAACAGACAACACACACACATAAGTGGATCCATCTAATTTTTTTAGAGACAGAGGCCAACTAGAGGATCCCCAGAATTGGCTTGTCACCCCCAGAGGTATTGATTTGGTATGGGAACTTAAAGGACTTTCGGACCCAACAGATTTAACGAGCACGTACTCCGCATATACCCGACAAACACAAACATCCATGCCTTACCGGGATTCGAACCCGAACCCAGAGGCTCCAAAGGCTAGCTCCCTAACCGTTGCGCCGTACCTTACCTTAAGGTTCTCTACCTGTTTTCAAAGAGGAGTCTTCTGGAGACGGTCAATTCATTTTCAAACATTCGTCAAGTGACGGGGCCAGCACTTAAGCTTGTAACAAAAGAGTAAAATAAAGAAACTGGCGCACATGCGACAATTTTACCAAATTAGGAAACAAAAACAGTTGATTAGCACTTCTTATATTGTTAATTTTTATAACTTGAAATAGTCAACAAGTGTCGGCATGATAAAATTTAAAAAAAAATGAAAGGTAAATCGCTTGGATGAACAATCACTGCATCTAAACATGGCGTACAGAATATGTAGATTACTGCTGTGGATATTTAAAAAAACAAAATAGTTTGTTGTAGAAATACTCTCTTTTCCCGCAAAATGCTGTCACAATAATACTATATAAATAAACTACGGTATAAAAGAAATAAAAATCGTTTCCCTATATTTTGCATTTATAAGTTAATAAAGTTCTCAATATTTCATTTGCAATGTTAATCGAAAAAAAAAAATACTTCCACGATATTTTTGATCTAGCAGGTGGGAAAAATAGTACAATGCGTGTCGTCCTGAGCAATTCATGTATGATAAATTAGGTTACTTGAAAAACAAATTAAAAGAAAACTTCGATCCGAAACGAATTAAAACTTTGACGAAAAATTCTAAACGAATTAAAAGTTTTTATTCGGAAATAAATGTGTTAATAATATTCACAAAGTCTTCGCTAATGGTTTCACCTATGAGGCATTCACAAATTGGCTGAAGTGCGTGTACGTATGATTATTATTTTTCGACGGAAATATGTTCTAGTTATTACATAGGACTCCTTACAAAAAATCCATAAATATGGTATTAGATATTTTGCATGCATTTTTTTATCGCTATTGATAGGGGCTATCTATTATCGAAAATTATATCGTACAGATATTGGAATGATATAATACTGCGCTGTGTAAAAATCTCCTGTTGTATTACAGAAAATTTCTAGCAGCGAAGTTTGTAGAAAATATCAGTAATGCGACGGCATAATACGTTGACAGAATTTTCTCGTAGCCAAGGAATACAGAAAATATTTGTGCCTAACAGATATTTTCTGTATTGTTGAATATGCTAAAAAAAAAGAAAACGCCAATCCATTTAACCCTTCTACGAACCTTCGTCGACGCCATAGGAGCTAGGCACAGTAACCACTAGTGCGGTAACGGAAGTACTTTGTATATATAAAAATTTCTTATTGTAATAAAACAGAAAAATATATTCTCAACAGGGGCAATCTGCATCAATAGTTGCAGATTTTTTTTCTGTTTACAGAGAAATTTGTATTTTTGAAAAACTGATATATACATTTACGGAAAACTGCAGTAGTTTAAGAAAACGGAATTTCCTGTAGGAAAAGAACAGAAATATTCTGTTTTCTATCTGTTTTTTCTTCCAGTCTATATCTTTTCTACTAAAGCATCATTTTTTTTAATGTTTATAACATGTATTTTCCGGTTTGTGTGCTTGATCATAGACCCGCCTATAAACCATCGTCAAGTAAGATAGAGACAGACAGAATTTTTACTGACACAGAGAGAGAAAGTACACCCAGGGCGAAGGCGGGAATCGAACCTGCACCCGGTATAGTGCGCAGACAGTTACCGTAATAGGCTGCGATGATACCCACTAGACCACCCGGGCCCCAGCATCAGTTAACATCTTGTCAAATGAATGCAACCTTATCACATTACTCTCTCCCATTAGCACAACCACGCTTAGCCCTTTAACGAAGGCAATCGCCCACCCACAAAAACCGGATAAAATTTCCCGGAATTTTTCCTTTACAAACAACCGACAGCTCCTGTGATTAATATACCAGGAAAATCCCGAGAAAGGGGCAAAGTGACCCGGATAGGGAAAAAAAACGGCTAATCACTTAATGCTTTCGAAGAAAGGGTAGGGATTTTTTTTACTGAAAGTTTTGATTACATGAGTGGCGCAATATGGTTCGCTTGTTGCAGTAATATAATTGTATTGATGAAAGAAAACGTCTTTTTTTAATTATCCAAATGCATCCCTATACTTTAATTAACTGGAAAGTTTTTAAAAAAATGAAACAAAAAAATCACCCATAGATACAATTTCAAAAGTAGAAATTACTATCATAAATCATGTATATTTTAAAAATTATATAAGAGTGTTAATGTGTATATTTGGTCATGAACGACGTAATTTGTGTTGACATGTTATATTAAATTGAGTCTATTCGCAAAACTAACATTTTCCAAATTAAATATAGTGCAACTTATTACTAAAAAAATATAGTGTGTATCGAAAATATTGGGGCCGGTCATTTCATTGGTGACTTTCGAAGATTGTCAATTCAGTTGAAAGGTCGAATCCTATTTCTTAGTTATACCTCAGAAATGTGAATTTTACAACTACACTCCACATATATGACTTCTTAATTAGATCTCGGCATGTGAGGTGGTGTGCTTTTTTTGGTGGCAGAGATTCGGTTCCTGGTTCCATCCTTTAAATACTTTAAAATGATTTCTTTATACAGTCCCTGGACAAATTATTAGACGCACTGCAAGATTTCAGGTAAATATTAATTACCGAGTGATATTGTACCGTTTTATTATTTTTAATTGATTTGTTTTTTATTTTTATATTATCCAATCAATTACCGATTTATTTGACATAAATAAAACAGCATTAATTTAGAAAAGCATAAGTTTATTAAGTGTTAAAGAAAAGTGAAATTAATGCTAGTAAAAGTCAATATTTAGTTGAGCCACCTTTAGCCGCCATCAAAGCTTTAATTCTGCGCGGCATGCTATCAATGCAAGACTGTACTGTCTCCTGCATTTGAGGATGATGATTCCACACATGAATAATCTTTTCTAGGAGCTGGTACAGGTTTGTACTTGTTTACGTTCATGTATCACTTTGTTAACACAGTGTTGCCATATGTTAAAAATAAATACAAATATGTAGTCTACAACAATTCTTGTTAAATAAAAATCAATAATATTGTAGTTTAAATATACCATTATAGCATAAAAACTCTTAAGAAACATAAAATTACTAAAAAAAATACAGTGCGTCTTATAATTTGTCTAGGGACTGTAATAAAATTCTTTAGACAGCCAATTTTCCTTCATTCCTAGAATGAACTACAAAATAATTATGCTCTTCTGGGTATATAATGGTTATACATATATAATCTATAATTCATTGTAAGTTAAAATGAAAAAAAAACTTCAATTTTTATCGATGTCAGACAGCTTTCCTGCATTTGAATACAGCCCGCAAAAAAGAAATTTCTACTTTCAATCACGTATTAGGAAATATGCGATAATAAAAGTATTGCCAGTTTGGATGAAAACGAGGGCCCGGATGGCGAGTGGTTTGGACCATTAAACGCTAGCAGTCTGCGCGCTGTAACGGGTGCGGGTTCGATTCCCGCTTTCGCTCTGGGTCCATATTCCTTTCTTTGTGACAGTAAACATTCTTTCTGTGTCTGTCTCACTTGACGAAGGCTTCATAAGCGGGTCTCTGATCAAGCACACAAGCCGGAATATATATGTAATAGTAGTGGATGAAAACTTGAAAGATATATAGTGTGTTTTCTACACGATTTGGAGAGGGATGTTCAAAGGCTATGTCCTGACTACGCCACAAATGCCACAAAAGCAACAAATGCAACAAAAATTGGCGACTTGGCAGAGTCAGCCCCCATGCTATTGCATCGCTTGGCGCCTTTGGCGGTCGCCAAATTTTGTTGCTTTTGTTGCCTTTGTGGCGTTTGATGTCGTAGTGAGGACATAGCCTAAAGCAGTGGTTTTTGAATGTTGATCCGTCTGTCTGACTGTCTGTCTATCATTCTGTCTGAAACCACTCTACAGCTCGAACTACGAGAGCTGTGGTCTTTAAATCTGGTACAAGAACCTGACGGACAACATAATAAGAAATTCGAGAAAAAAGCGCATGCGCAAAGAGTAGCTGCCTCAGAACTTATTTGTTTTTTAAGGATTTTGAAATCACCTTATATGGAATATAATATTTTTAAATGGATTGACATATTGAAATGTAATTGAAAGTCACGTGGTGTTACATGTACATATAGGTGTTTTTAAAAAATGAAATCCTAGATGAGTTTATAAAATATTTTTCATATAAATCTCATATACAAAAAGTATGTTAGCAAGTAATGTATGAAATTTTCAAAAAAAAAATCTCTCATTTAATACGAGCGTACACTTTTAATAGATTGGTTTTAATTTACTTGAAATCATTAACTTATTTTTTTTAAATTTTTTACAATGTACTTTATTAAATTATATTGTACTGAAATTAGTTCTACACCAATTTAAGCGTTTGAAGCATGGAATTTCATAGTTAAAAAATTAAAGTTTATAAAATACGAAAATTCAAAAACACACATAGATAAGTTTGAACCTTAGTTATTTAATCACATTTAAAAACATCTTTTCGTTTAAGGTTAGTTTCAAAGGTATGTTTAAATAGTATTGTTAAAAGATTCTTAAAAATTTATTTTTAAAAATTTCAAAATAATTTACATTTTAAGTTCTGCGAATTCTCAATTAAAATCCCACTAAATAAACCAATTTTTTTAGATGCCTACAAAAAAATATCCTACCGAATTTTAGAAACTTAAATATCATTTTTAGCATTCTAATTAAGGGTTAAACACTAATTAAAGCTAATAAAGTCATCACGCCACATTCTTGACAGACTTTACATAGAAAAAAAATGTGGCAAGAATCTTTAAAAAAAAAAAACTTACTCTTTTCTTTACCCTTTTTTTATAAATAATGGAGATTACAAAAAAGTATATTTTTTGTTGCACTTTTCATAAAGAGCCATTGCAATCTCGTTAGTGCAATTTGAAAAGGTTAAAAAAAGGTCAGACTCATAAAAAAAGCATTTGCAGTGTTTTAGTATAATATAGTTCGTCAGTGAGTTATTCAAAAACAGTTTTTAAAAAATTCTGTAAAGTTTGGTAAAGAGCGGTACTGTTTTGAAGCTTTAATAATAAAAAATATTGTGTTTAATTGCCTTTTTTTTTATTCTTGAGAGAAAAGGGATTAAAAAGAGTTTATTTTTAGGACCTTTTTCGAAAATTTTAAGCTTGAATTTAAATTAAAAGCATTTTATTTGGGTAAATATGAATTAAAAATTGTAGGATCAGCAACTTATAAACTTCTAAATTCTAAAGAATGACAGAGATTTATGTGCACCATATTTTTCTACATGGCCCCTGTAATTAAAATTATGCAAAATATGAAGAATGTTAATATGCTTATTTTCCCTTTCTAAACCCATTTTTCCCCCAAACTTATTTTTCATTATTTTTTATGCTAAAATCATGATAATTTTTTTTTCACCCAAAGAATGTTGAAAATCTATCGGCACCACTATGAAATTGAAAAATATTGAAAATATGACAGAATATAATATCCGTTTTTGCAGCATAGAATGTGAAAATGAATAAAAATATCTTGGGATTTCATACAAAATGTGACAGTGAGGAATATTTTTGGAATTTCTTTGAATAAATACTCAAAGATTTATATTTTAAAAGTTTTTTTTTAACAACTTACTTGATAAGACAACTCTTTAAATGTTTACTTAATACTTATATATTATCAATTTGGTTGATTTATTATTATTAGTTCGAAATTTCTATATTTAAATTCTGAACCTAAACTATTTTTTACCATAACATTAAGAGTATAAATGTATGTAAGCTAATATAAATTTAAACTATTAGCATTTAAAAGATAGATAATAATAAGGATGCATAATACAAATTGTTATTGTTTTATTTATATCATATAAATTATTAAATGTCAACGTCAAAATATAAAAGACTATGAACTATTATATATTAATAATTTAAGTCAACAAATAAACCGACACTAAAAAAAGGAATACAAAACTTTTGGAAAAAAATAATGTAATCCATATTCATTAACAAATAATTTTTCTTACAATTTAGAATTTTAATTTTTAATATTCTTTTTTTTTGTATTTTTTGAAATATAAGTGTATCATTTAGAATTCTTTGATAATTACTTTCCTGCATGTTTCAGCCAGTTTAATTGTACTCCTTAATATTCATTTCATTTTTTATCAACATTAAAATGTCAGAAGTAAAATAACCAATAATTTTTTTTCAAACTGTAACAAGCTAGTTTAATAGTTTTCTTAACAGTAACATAAAAATGTTACTTCATGGCGAATTTACTTTTTAAAATTCCACCAAGCGTAAAAGAAAGTATAATTATATATCAGAGAAAGACTTAATACACACACATACACAAAAACAGCATATATTTCTTCAAATCCTTTTCATATTTTGCCGATGTGAACAACACTTAATCTTCCTATTAATTTTTCCATAAATTAGAGTGTTAAGCCACTTCGTCATTTCTTTGACTAAAGTAATTAAAATATTTTGTGAAAAAAATATGAATTTTTGTGGATATTTTGTTTATTGCATTGTCTCACGTTCTGTTGTTGTATTGGTTTGTTCAAATTGTAACAGAACGTTTACTCATTTTGAAAATGATAAATTTGAAAACAATATGTACAATAAATCTGTACATGAGATGATGTACGAAAAAAATATGGTGGCAACGGCACGCGGAGGTCTCAAATATTGTCCGCGCCCTATTCCAACCATTGCAATCATTTTATCAATTTCTGAGCAACAATGCATTTTGAGATCAGATGGAATTGCAACAATGCATTGTTGCAATTCCATCTGATCTCAAAATGCAATGTTGCTCAGAAATTGATAAAAAAAATTCACGATTTTTTTTCCTTCGGTTATGACGTTTGGTTGAGTTTAGTGCTTAATCACTTAAGGGGACAGGGAACGTAACGACGCTTCAAAATATCAAATTTTCATTTTAACTTTCAATCACTAAAATTAATATTTACGAAAATTTTTATATAATACGCATCTGAATATGGGGTTGGAGTTCGCACATTTGGTAGTTAATTTTTCAATATAAATTTGTTTCCAGCTTCAGATATCATTATTTTAAAACACCGATTTTTAGCTTTTAGGTACACTTTCCAGCACAACTATTGCGTGTATCTGAATTTTTTTTTTTTATAGAAATAAACAAAGTCTAGTCAACGAAATGAACCTCAAGTTTGACGATAAAACATTCATAATTTTAAGTCATTAACCTAAATAGAAATTTTGCGCATTTCTTAAATAAGAGTCTTTCTTAAATAAGTCTTATTTTTACTCACTTAATATTTTTTTGGAATATTTTTGGTTCATTGAATTAAATAGACATGTATACGACATCACAGAAAATTTCAACACTTCTAGCAAAATAGAAAAAGAGAAAAGTGTACCTTAAGGTTGAAAATTTGTGTTTTGGAATAACGACATTTAAAGCTGGCAATAAAGTTATATTGTAATTAACTACCAAATTTGCAAACTCCAGCCCCATATTCAAATGTGCATCATAGAAGTTCTTTCATAAAGGCACGATTCAGTAACTAAAGTTTAAATCAAAATTCGATATTTTGAGTGGCCGTTTTGTTACCTTAATCAGCTGTAGGTTTCGTCACTTCACCTCGTATCAAAACAAATAATATAATGCTCTAGTGCTCTATAAATTAATGGGCATGTTTCATGTCATGAGGGACAACAAAAATTAAGAATGAAAATAAATTCTTTCTCGAGTCTCGAATGGTCAATCAATGTCATGTAAGAACAGAGCACCAATTGAAAGAGGTGTAGGAATGTAAGCTGGAAGGAACTACATCACCTGAAACAAGCCAATTCTTTAGGGGAGTTGTTGCAATCAAATCATTTGTAAGCTTAACTTGATGACGAATTTTTCGTTTCATCCTTAAGAAGCGTGTTAATTGTGGGCTTTATCACAGGGCACTATCATTTCAGAAAACATCTTCATACGATGGGACTTCTTCAACAAGAACCTACATGTAGAAAATGTCATAACAAAGAGGGCACATCACATCATATTTGAATGTGATGCCCTTGCCCATACTCGATTGATAACCTTAGGTATCATTAATGATAAAGAGTTACACCTTAGCTCTATCAGGGACCTGGCTGACTTTATCACTAAAGTAGGAGACCCTAACAAATGGAGCTAAGGAACTTTTTGGGTCTGGGGTATGGTACAAAATGCTACCCAAAAGCAGAGGTGCCGCATATCGGACAAACCCAAATTAAAAGAAGAAGAAGAAGAAGCGTGTTTACTAATATAATAAATTGCAAATTTCCAAATATTAATATGAAACGCTCTCTATGAACATTAAAGTTAAAGGGTTGCTTCGTAGTTTTGTCGTCAAAACATCGGCCTCTCATAAAGAGGGTTCCGCATTCAAAACCCGGCCACATCATAAAGATGGATATTTGTTGGCAAAAAAAACTGACTTAACTATATATATACGGGGTTCCCCGAGTACACTGGGACAGACCCGCTCTTTAAATTTGTGGAGTCCAAACTCCCTACGGCGTTAGCGAACAATATCGCTAGACTTCCAGTTGGATGCCAGCTCATGTATCGACTCGTCACTCGACCGCGGTTCTACAATACGAGGTGTCATTGGCTGTGTCAACGCTTCTAAAAGAGGCTTGAATTAGGCAGCCCAAAAAGATTAAATTACCACAGTAAAAGTTTATCAAACCCATTCAGCATCACACTTGTAAAAAAAAGAATGTTTTAAAAAAATAATAATAATAAAAAGTCCAACAAAAATTTTATTTGCTGTGTTGTATTTTTTTTCCTGCTGCCATCAGCGCCACCTAGTTAGCTGCCCGAAAAGTAAAATGCTGCTTTTCTCTCTCTTGAAAAAGATTAAAAGAACAGCCTAAAGTATATATAAAAACAAAAAAAATGCTTCACGTAGAGTCAAAAGCAGAAGAAAGAAATGACGACGGAAAATACCATGTTCGTGTCGTTTTTACAGGTCCCCTTTTTCCTTTCGTATCTCAGGTAATTTAAGTTGGTACTAGGAAGGGGTTACAGCAGAAGATTGCTTTTTTAGTTTACCAAGGTTGTAATTATAATTTATATCCTTATGTTTTTATGGACATGGTACAACATGCTTGTTTAACCTTTGAGTGACGGTCTTGTGGAACTGCCTTGGAAACATTCCCCTTAAGTTTGTACTCTTATAATTTGTACAAATTTTTAATGCATTTTAGAGTATAGAGTTAGAGGCTATTTTGATAAATTAAAAATTTAAATTGTTTTTGAATTCATTGAAAAATACTGTTATATGTTGTTTACTGTTATGTGTTGTTTACTGTTATATGTTGTTTACTGTTATATGTTAATTTTCACAATAATTATAATACCTAATACCTAATAATGATAATTATAACGTTAATCATCCCTTAAATATCTCTATTTTTATTGCATTGTCATTCATTATTAGAATATATTCTTGCTTTATTTAATTTTCAAAATTTAGTTTGATGCTGATTTGCATTCCCATTCTTAACATAAGCAAATAAATTTAGTTTATTAATATTTAGTCATATTTTTGTGTCCGTTGAAGAATATCATGCTGTTTTTACTAATACTTCTATTTATTTTTTAAAGACCAAAACTGTGTCATGATATTATGCATGGGGAAAGAATTCACATTCAAAAATTTTGTCTCATAGTAACGAACCTAATGTTAGTTTTAGTTTTGTTTAGTTTTAATTATCGTCGCACTAGAGCTACACGAGTGCTATTGGCGACGGGCGTCGTATTTTAGAATCACAGTCAAATGACGAACCGATACCTGAGTAGGCACTCAACGCAACCGTTAAGGGCGACATCGTACGCAGCGTTAGGACTTAGGATATTTAACGTGCGCTCCCTCCACACGGGGTATTATTCGTCGGACATTTTGGCTGCACGGGCCGTTTATAGGTCGGCAGTTATTTTGGCGATGCCCGGACCCGAACCTGGGACCATCCGCATGCTAGGCGAATGCCTAACCGACTGGGCTTCCCAGCCCCCCCTACCCGACTTTCAATTACCACACAAGAAATCAATGCATTCAAAGGTAATTATATACCCTATAAGACAATAGCAATTACTTCAAAACCTAAAAAGTTCTATGGTAGATATCATTTGTGCATAAGCAATTTTCTCGAAAGCCTTATTATGACTTCCGACAGCTACCGGGATTCCGTATACCATTTGAAGTCCGTAGCTCACATAGTTCGAGCTGTAGAAAGTGGTTTCAGACAGATAGACATACCAAAGTCCAAAAAACATTTTTTTAAGAATCAGCACCCTAATCTATGCATGTAAAAACACAAACTATTCATTTCGAATTTTCGACTTCCATCGCAGTTTTTTCATTATCATTAAGTAATTGAAATAAAAAGTATGTGCAAGGCCTTTATGTAAGACTTGAAAGACTTCTATCCATCTACCTACTTTAATTGTTTCTAAATGAAATTATGCATTTTCTACTAGAAACCATTAAAGTTGATGTATAGCCAGACTGATTAAGCTTTGTATTATGACGTAGTGATCAGATGGCTGGAACCCAAAACGGCTTTCCATACAATAAATTGTGCATCAAAAACTTCAACGTATAATAATTTTTCACAAATTTTGCATTGTAAAATAATCTTTACAGAAGGGTAGAATCTTTTCACCGCCTTGCATAATCTCTCTAAAAGACTCCTGCTCAGGTGTTGTACCCGTAACATACAAACGCTTCCATATAACCCAATAGCCCATGTGAAGTTCTATAGAAATGTTATTCAGCATCTTCCAAAACGTGTAGAAAACACAAAATCTCCATTCAATCTTCTCCTTCCAAAACATTTTATATTAGGTAATTAAAATGTAGTATTTGCAAGTATTCTTAGAATCAAAGTATATGGTGCAGGTTGATAAGTATGTAGTAAGATCAGGTCCAATGAGGCTTATCACAAAACTCCTCAAATTCGACCAAACCAAATTTTGCACAAATTTTCACGTGTTCAGTACTTCATGGTAACTGAGAAACAGTAGATATTAACAAGAATTTTCCTATGAAAACAAAGTAATTCAGCACTTCAAGTGTTTGTTTGTAAGTGTCTCGCTTCATGAGGACTTTTTCAAAGACGACACCCGCGAACGTTGAAAACTTTTACGTGTATCTCATGTCAAACGACACTTTAGATTAAAGAATCGTTTCCCATGCAACAACTATACTTTGCAGCCATTCATTTTTGTTGCGTACCGTATATCGTGAGCTATTTACTTTTTGTTTTTAAGAGAAAAGAGTTGACAGCGGACACATCTTTTTTTAGAAAATCGTCTTTTTTTATTGTCAATTTGACCAATCTTATGTGGTCTAATTAACCTATAGAGGACATTTTATTAGTAAATTTTTGTTAGTCAATACAATCTTGAGTGAATGAGCTTGTTTTGTAATTTTAAACATGTTAGTTTTAATTTATAGTTTAATATTAGTAATATTAGACTTAAGTTTTAGTTTAATATTAGTCTTAAACTGTTAGTTTAATATTTTTCACATAAATCAGCGATTTGTAGCGAAGAGGCAAAGAAGATTTTTTTTAAAAAAATTACCTTCTAAGTAATTTAGCTAACTGAAGATATTAAATACTAATGTCGATACACGACAAAATCTGGCAGTGAAGGGTAAAGTTTCGCCATTTCAAGGTATTGTGAATAAATGATGGATCTGTACACTACGTTGATTTAAAACACAAATAATCGTTGATTTTTTTTAAAAATAATCTTTTCATTTTTTAAAAATTAAATTAATAGTAAATTTTTGAATAATCTTGTATTTTCAATTCGAAAACTCATACTAAGAAGTAATACCACTTTTTTGCGGACAGTTCAAAGTAGTGCAAGCGTGGTGTATGATTTTCTAAAGATTTTTTTTATCGTGACCATGCATTTAAAGAAGGAAATTAAACTTGGATGTCGGAGCAAGAAGTGCAGTAAGTTTCGGGGCAATGTAGACAATTAGACTTTTGGAACTGAAGATCAAAGCTGTGCATTTGTAGGTAGTATAAGGAAAATAAAAATATATATCTATGTATATTCAATTTTATTTGTTAACTTTATTTCGGCTTTACATATTAAATTTTATTTTTCTAAAAAAATTGCAAAACACTTTACTTTATTTTCAATTATTAAATTTAAAATATTGATTTTGAGTTCTTGCCGAAAACCGCTTGATTAAAAGCAAAACAAATTCTTTAAGTAGTACTTTTCTTGAATATCATCACCATTGACTATATACGTTTTTCTGATCTTTTTTTTCAATCATCCTCAAGATGGTATTATTTTAAACTAAAAACACTGCACATTTGAAAGGGTTTAAAATATTTATACCTCTTTGAAGAATAGATACAGCAACTTTTAAATTACATTATTTAGTTTTTCTTACATAAATATTTCATTCTTTCCTTTTTATGGCGATATTTATTTCTTGCTGAGAACTAAGGTTCCCACATAGTTATGTTAATGCATAACATGGTATTTTAAAAATAAATATGTGCCTTGAAGAAGGCTTTTTTACAAATAAGGACATGTATTTTTAAATACCAAGATTGTTGAGAAACCGTATTGGCAAATATATTGGTAAAATATATAAAAATTGAGAACACATTTGTGAACATATCATGAACACATTTAAAGCAGATTGGAATAATGCATGTTTGAAAAATGTTCAAACCAGTATTTATCAAATTGTGCTCCAGAAAGTGCTGTCTCTAAGAAAGTGTTCGATAGAATGTCCTCGTGAACGTTGGGTTGGTTATACACATTGTGTGGAATTGCATTGAAATTATTCCAATTTAAGCCCTGAAACTGCTCTAAAAATATAATTACTACATTATAAAAAAATACGTTGTATTTATCGATAAAAACTGTCAGCTGGCTTGCCAGAAAAATACCAAATTATTTACAGAGAAATCAGTTTGTTTAGTAATTTTAACGCAAAAACTGATTTTAACTGACACATTTCGACAATATTTCGCCTTCCCCGGATGGCAATCGTACACTCTTAAAACAAAAGAGTGAAATCCATTGCTATAGGGGAAGTGCATTTTCGGCACCGGAAAATAGTGGAAATTAACTCAGACTGAGTTAAAACCGCTCGTTTTAAGAGTGTAGGACGTAGATTGTTTTCTTTTCTTTCTTTCTTTTTTTCTTTTACCCACTCCGCAAAAAGAGTGAAATCCACTCCTATAGGGGAAATGCATTTTCGGCACGGAAAGGAATGGAAATTAACTCAGACTGAGTTAAAACCGCTTGTTTGTTTTAAGAGTGTACCCCTTCACCCCAGTGACAGGCAATGCTATTCAACACAATTCTACAGAGGAATCCTAAACTGCCGACCCCGTGCTCGATCACGAACTATTAGCTCGGCAGTCCAACTGAGCTATTTCAACACACTGAGATTCAAAAACAGTTAAAATGCTTGCCTAGTTGTAGTCTAGTACTCTATATGCAGTTAAAGGCAGAAAAACTGTTTTGACTTTAAAAAAGATATTTTTACAGAATGAAGCTGTTTAAAAAAAATAACAGTATTTTTATGTAAAATTAATATTCTTTACTGGACATAAAATTATCTCTAAAAATTGCTCTGAAAATTTGAAATGTATAACATTATGAAAGCGCCCTGAAGAACAACAGTTTGGGAACTTCTGTCATACAACATTTCAATATAGAAACAGTCCGCGCATTTTTATCGAAAGTCTCATGTCCAAAACGCATAACCGTGTGATGAAGAACGGTACCTACTTCGAGCAAATGTGTCACGCGAATTTCAGAAGCTGTCATTCTAGTAATGTTCCAAACTTATCCAAATAGACGCTTGAAGAATGTAACAGCAAAAATATTTTGATTAAATACTTTTGCGGTGCTCCATACGGAAGAGTTTTTCGAAATTGTTTTCTTATATTTAGAATTTATAAATAAATCTTATAGAATTGGAGATTTTTTTATATTATTGATATCTTTTGAAAAAAATTCTATATGTATTGATATTACATGTGTTTGTGTTGGATGATTTATTTCATGTATAGTTTGAATGGTTAAATGTAAAAAGGGTTTAAGTGTATTGGAGAATTTACTTAGATTCTTATTTTCAGCATTTCAGTAAAGGAAGAAGAGAGTACAGAAATATTTCTGTTGACCTAACACGTTTCCACATTTAGCGATTAATTTACCTATGCCTTAAACCATTTCAATATGCAAACAGTCCCTGATTTTCCATCGAAAGTCTCAAATGCGTTCTCGGGAACAACAATTTGGGAACCATGCCCAACACTTTGTTTTAATATGCAAACAGTTCCCGTTTTTTCATCGAGAGTCTTATATCCAAAACGCATAACCGTGTGATGTAGAAAGCCTATTCTTTATCATACGCATAACTGCATGACGAAGAATTAGTTCTGAAAAGCTTTAAAAGATTTAAGTGCATTACATTATAAAAGCGCCGCCCACTAGGCATAGTGGATAGCGCGTCTAAATCCCAACTAGTGGGTCCCGGGTTCGAGTCCCTGTTGGTAAGCGCATGGATGTTAGTCTTGTGAATAAAGTTTTACAGTCTAAGTATTTATCTTTGTCCTTAGTTGTGTAAAAAGAAGTCCAACCTCTTCGGAGGCTCTGGCAACCATATTCCGTGGTATATCCACGGACACGACAACAACATCATGAAAGCGCTTTGGTGAGCACCAGTTTAAGAACCTATGCCTTAAACCATTTCAATATGGAAACGGCTTCGATCGAAAGTCTCATGTCCAAAACGCATAACCGTGTGATGAAGAACGGTACCTACTTCGAGCAAATGTGTCACGCGAATTTCAGAAGCTGTCATTCAAGTAATGCTCCGAACTTATCCAAATAGACGCTGAAGAATGTAACAGCAAAAATATTTTGATTAAAGATTTATGTGGTGCTCTCCTATACGCAAGAGTTTTTGAAATTGTTTTCTTATTTTTCGAATTCATAAATAAACCTTATATAATTGGATAGGATATTTTTATATTATTGAAATCTTTGAAAAAAATCCCAATGTATTGATATTGCTTGTTGGATGATTTATTTCAGGCATGATTTGAATAGTTAAATCTAAAAAGTGTTCAAGTATATTGGAGAATTTTCCACTAGGCTTCTTATTTTTGGCATTTTAGTAATGGAAGAAGAGTGTACGAAAATATTTTTTTGTGGTTGACTCTTTTTCGAAGTTAAGTATTCATTTTAATGGGTTGATTGCAAATGTAAAATGAATTTTTTTTTATTTGTATTGACGTTTCGTATAAAATACCTTTTTGAAAAAAAAATATATTTTAGTAAAAGTATTCTAACGAAAAGAGATTTAAAAAATAAATAGATTTCAAGTTAAATCAATTAAATAAAATAATAACGTTTTGATAGTGGCAATTTTCGGTTCTAAGTGTTTCTTTGAAGTCTGAGCTTTGATTTAATGTGTTCGAGTCATCACGGGGATAATTTAAAATTCTTGAATTGGACACAAATATAAGCATAAGAATGTGATTTTAAAATTTGAATTTTGAAATCATCTAAAAAAGATATGTATTCGAGATATTTCCATTAAGAAAAATTTGAATGCATTTAAAATAATGTAAACACAGCAGCATCGTTTTTTGTAACACTGGCACTACGGACTGCTTTGATGATTTATCTTCCAAGTCTAAATGTGCTTACAGTTAATTGGCATATAAAAAATAAAAAAAATATCCACATTAAAAAAGTTTTTTTTAAATACTTATTTGACCTCTCTATGGCACAACATAATATGTTTTAAATGTGATTTTATATTTAAAATTAAATTTAGAACAAAATTATTAACACCACGGTCATGTCCTTATGGACACTTTTAAAACCACTGATTGGTTGGTTTTCAGTTTTTATGACAACTGATTGGATAGTTTTTAGACGGTTCAGTCGCCGTAAAAGCTGTCAGTGTCCACGCGGACCGGCGACCGTGGAATCAAGTCTGCATGTTTTCCAGTTTATGTAATTTAATTGAGTTAAGTACTGGATATTGTCTTCATAACTAAAACATACATATGAGGAACTTCTAAACTCAGTTTATAAGGCGTTGGATTTTAGATTTTCTATTTTGTCTGCGTTCATACGCCTTATGCGTTTCCATAAACATCGCATGGTTTTCAAAAATATAAAGACAAATAATTTTATTTAAGCTACTAATCTACTAGTCCTACTTTTGGGCATTTGCCTAAGAGATATGTGATGATGATATGTGACGGCAACATAAAACGTTAAAAAATACAGCGTTAGCAGATAAAATACAGCAGGAACGCCACCTATCTCATTTTACGCCTAGAAATAGCATAGATGACACACAAGCCGGAAAATACATGTACCATCTACATTTAGCATAGATGAGAAACACGCTTAACACATTTACTTCGGATGTTACCAGGTTGAGTCAAAAGGTTTTTCGTATTTTCACCAACAAAAGGAATGTACAACTTTCCTGCATTAATAAGGATTTTTTCCTTGAAGTGCATTCCATTATGAAGTATGGTATCTTGTCATTTCTCTGTTGAAAGTTCAATTCCGTGGGTATACTATTCGGCCGGCTTTGATGCAAAGAATATGCGACACCCCGCCTCGACATCACTCACATTAGTGAACTGCCGTTTGGGCAGAGAGTGAGCCAAAGGCCGAAAAAGATAATAATCCAACGCAGAAAGGTGTGGGCTGTATCACGGCCAACTTCAATAACAAGGCCAGAGAAGCTCTCCCAAACATGAGCGTAGACGGAAATTTTGACGTCACTGTTCCCAGTGACGAAGATCGAGAAACCAGTTCGGACGCATTCGGAACCCTAACATTGTGGTCAGCCGTGAACGAGTGGTTCCAAACAGGTTTCGAGACAGGTTGCTTCATTTTCGAAACAACGTCACTCGGAACTATGACGTCAAAATTTCCGTCCCCGAGCTTGTTTGGGAAAGCTTCTTCGGCCTTAGTAGTTGAGTAGGCCGTTGCTGTATGCAGAATGGGGCAACACTTCGATACCCTGCAGGTCTTCAAGTTTTTTCTTGGTCAATCTGGCTGTGTGCGCTAGAGCGTTGTCATGTTGTAGGAGTGCACGTTGTCTATTGACTAGTGCTGGATATTGAGCCTTAAGAATATCTAATACTCGTTGCAGTTGCTGACTATAGAGGTTAGCCTCCACGTGCGGCAACGTGGAACAAACTCAAAGTGAATAAATCCCTCCAAATTCCACCAAACGTCAGCATGACCTTCTTTTAACAACGGCCCCGTTTTACAACAGGTTTTGGGAGCTGGCCGGGATGTTGCCACTGTTTTCCCATGTCTGAATTTCGGAAAAAGATCCATTTCTCATATCCAGTTACGAATCTACCCCAAAATCGAAGATCTTGGGGGGTTGAAAAGCAGTTCTTTGCAGACCTCCACTCTCCGTTGCTGCTGGGATGGAGTCCATTCATGCGGAACTTCTCTACACCGCCTATTCACGAGCCCCAGTTGGCGGATCTGGCGATTGATGCTAATATAGGAAGGAGCAAGTTCTGCTGATAATGCTCGGGTGCTAGAACTCGGCTGGTTTTGGATAGCTTCCAGTAAAACTTCGGTATTGACAACAGATGGCCGCCCAGATCTTGGCTACTCTTCAAGGGTTGTGTCACCTTCCTTGAAAAGCTTAAACAAATTTTGAGCAGTGTGCTCATTCACAGAATCTGTACCCTCAGCATCATTTATTTTTTCCCCTTGCTCTTGCGTTAAAACCTTTTTCAAGAGGAAATGCAAAATAACACGAATTGGCAGCTTATCGTCCGGTATTTCAAGATACTGTAATGTGAGAAATCACACCAATTGGCAACGATTATCAAGGTTAAACTCCGCTCGATAAATTTAGATCATTTGCGCAGGAACTGTAATTAGCATATGTTAATTTCAGGCACTCCAATCAAAGCAAGGTAAAATACGAAAAAACTTTTGACTCAACCTGGTATCTTGCGGCATCATTAATAATAATTTAAAATTGCTATTCTTATGGTACGTTACGCGACAACAAAATTCTGACGCTTAATAAAGCTTCTTAAGCTTTAATAAAGAGCAAGTACTTACCTCTCCGTTTAAGCAGCACTTTGATTGAATCCGACCCCATCTCATTAGTACCCGTGCACGTGTACGTCCCGAAATCTTCCTCGACAACGTTGTTGATGTACAGCACGCACTCCCACGTGACGGTGTCGATCTGTGATGTCCGGGTGGAATATTTGATGCCGGATGTCGAACCCGTCACACTCTTTCCCGACTCGTCGTGCCAGGAGAACTTGACCACAGGGGCCCCGATTGCCAAGCAGCGAAGAAGGACAGTCTCGCCACGGTCGGATGCCACTTTGAGGTGGCGCCTTGGAAGGTAGGATTCGGGTTTGACTGTAGGTAAGAAGGAAGGAGTTAGGATCACCGACCAGAATGAGGTAAACCAGACAATAGGACTTTATCAGACTTGGGTGTAAGATTTCTTGTTCTGCAAATGAGGCGCTTGCGGTTCCACTAAACATATGGGTCCTAGTAGCTGCAACGGCTGTGTGTTGAAATGTTTCACCATTTTTGTAATAGGTGGTTGAACTATTTCTCAGATTTTTTTTATCAAACACGGAGAAAATGTTTCATCCGAAAACGTGGTGAAACCTTTCACATCACATCCGTTGCAGCTACTAGAAACTACTTTTATAGTGAAACCAAGCACAACGTTTTTAACAGTGCACCCCAATAAATAAAAAAATATCATATGCCCCGTCAGTCAAAATTGTAATTTTGTAATTTGTGATTGTAATTTGTAATTGTCTTTTCAATTTTTCTCAATTCATAATGCACGGAATTCACCTTAAATACCGAGAGTCAAGAACTCTATCGTGAACAAGAGATAATGATGCTATAGATTTGAAGTGTAAAACGTTAATTTTTCATTTCATTTGTAGTAGATATTGGGTCATACTACTAATTGCTGTGAGAAACCCCATTACTGAAGAGTTGATGGGTGAGATGTGAACAAGTTTGTGTACATTATACATAAAGTGACACATTTCTATACTGAAACAAACCAAAAGTATAACTTTCGCCAAATTATTACTTTTCTCACTCTAATTCAGCGTTTCTCAACTGGTGGATCGCGACCCACCAGTATATCGCACTAGCCAGTGCGTAGAGTAATTGTTACAGGTGTCACTAACCGGATTTGTAGAAGTGGCTAAAGAAAGTCATACAAAAAACTTCTTAAAATTAGTGACTATATAGTTGTGAAGGAAGAGGGGTACTGGAGAATGGATTGCAAAATCATAAGACACGACTACGAGACGTAGAATTGGCTAAAGAGAGTCATACAAAAAACTTCTTAAAATTAGTGACTATATATGTTGTGAAGGAAGAGGGGTACTGGAGAATGGATTGCAAAATCATAAGACACGACTACGAGACGTAGAAGTGGCTAAAGAGAGTCATACAAAAAACTTCTTAAAATTAGTGACTATATAGTTGTGAAGGAAGAGGGGTACTGGAGAATGGATTGCAAAATCATAAGACACGACTACGAGACGTAGAAGTGGCTAAAGAGAGTCATACAAAAAACTTCTTAAAATTAGTGACTATATAGTTGTGAAGGAAGAGGGGTACTGGAGAATGGATTGCAAAATCATAAGACACGACTACGAGACGTATAATTGGCTAAAGAGAGTCATACAAAAAACTTCTTAAAATTAGTGACTATATAGTTGTGAAGGAAAAGGGGTACTGGAGAATGGATTGCAAAATCATAAGACACGACTACGAGACGTAGAAGTGGCTAAAGAGAGTCATACAAAAAACTTCTTAAAATTAGTGACTATATAGTTGTGAAGGAAGAGGGGTACTGGAGAATGGATTGCAAAATCATAAGACACGACTACGAGACGTAGAATTGGCTAAAGAGAGTCATACAAAAAACTTCTTAAAATTAGTGACTATATAGTTGTGAAGGAAGAGGGGTACTGGAGAATGGATTGCAAAATCATAAGACACGACTACGGACGTAGAATGGCTAAAGAGAGTCATACAAAAACTTTAAATTAGTGACTATATAGTTGTGAAGAAAAGGTACTGGAGATGGTTCAAATCATAGACCGACTACGGACGAGAAGGCTAAGAGAGTCATACAAAACTCTTAAATTAGTGACTATATAGTGTGAAGGAAGAGGGTACTGGAGAATGCATGTAAAATCATAAGACACGATACGAGACGTAGAAGTGGCTAAGAGAGTCATACAAAAAACTTCTTAAAATTAGTGACTATATAGTTGTAAAGGAAGAGGGGTACTGGAGAATGAATTGCAAAATCATAAGACACGACTACGAGACGTAGAAGTGGCTAAAGAGAGTCATACAAAAAACTTCTTAAAATTAGTGACTATATAGTTGTGAAGGAAGAGGGGTACTGGAGAATGGATTGCAAAATCATAAGACACGACTACGAGAAGGAAGTCAAATAACAATAACGTATACAATCAGATTACGTGTATTACTATTCTATGCATTAAACTTGTTTCATCAGTTTTCTGTGGATGGTGCTGGTGTCTAAGAAAACCTCCAATGCAAATATAAATGCGCGGGTGAACAATGGGAGAGACTCCTAATTATTCCGATTAGGAAAGGACCATCTCCAGCTATCAAAAGTTGAGAAACGCTGCTCAAATATATATTTAGTAAGCCCTGCTACCAGATGAGAACAACGTAATAATATACTGTGGTGAGTCTATCTAAATCTATAGTAGCTATGGGAAATTTGCTGCATATATTCCTTATTCAATTATGAATATTGTTCAGAGCAAACTGGTTTTACACCTTTAAATGTTACCCAATCCTAAGGGTTCTATCATCACTCTTCAAACATATCAAAACCTTCACATTCCATTACCAAATACGTATAACAATACAAAACTCAACTCACACTTGACAATCAGCTGTGCCTTGGCCACCACCGCGTTCCCGATTCCATTGTAGGCCACACACTCAAATGTTCCAGCATCCTGTCTAGACACGTTCATGATGGTAAGATAGGCCCTGCCAAACTCCAGCCGCATCTGCGATCGGTGCGCCATGTCGAAACCGGCGCGGCGCCAGCCGATCACTTCGCCATGCATGGGGTTGCCGATCGCGGCGCACTCGAAGGTGGCGTTTTCTCCTTCGCCTAGCGCTGCGCTTCGAGTGACTGTGGTTACTACTGCTGGATCTGGAAGGGAAAATCAGAATGGTTGAAATAAAAATGTAAATTTCAAATGATTGATGGTTTAAATCACTAATAAAGTAATTGATATCCTATAAAATGGATTTGTGCTTGCAATTAAAATAAATCAATAAATTCTTCGACTAGCGCCGCACTTCGAGTGACTGTGGTTACTACTGCTGGATCTGGAAGGGAAAATCAGAATGGTTGAAATAAAAATGTAAATTTCAAATGATTGATGGTTTAAATCACTAATAAAGTAATTGATATCCTATAAAATGGATTTGTGCTTGCAATTAAAATAAATCAATAAATTCTTCGACTAGCGCCGCACTTCGAGTCACTATACTGCATACTATATATAAGCAACTGTATCCTTTGATTTATCTACTCATGACTTAAATATTGAAACACTACGATTGATTGTCCTTCAAAAAGATTATTTTTTTGTAGTATTTCTTACAACATTTGTTGTTTCTTAATTATAATGTGCAATAGTATTTTTTGAAGACTTAAAACCAAATTATGTATACTATGCATTATGTATAGCTATTGTTTCGAAAGCCAAGTAAGGTTTTCATGAACAAAACATTATTATTTTTTAATGTTATGTTCATTTGCATCTGCAAATGAATAAACAACATTTGTGGCTTCTACAAAATTTCAATTTCGCTACGCATTCGGAGTTTTGTATCAGCTTCCTCCGAATAAAAAAAATTCTCTTACCTTTGTTTACGAAACAAACACATAAAACGTGTTTTTCCAATACAATTTATTTACATTATTTATAAAGTGTTTGAATCAAACAAAAACCTATTCATCTAACATTCCTTAAGGGATAAACTCCGAGGTTCTTAACCTCCCTAGGTACCTTGGAGGGTAAGAATTCCTCTAAATCCGGCTTACACCCTTAATTGTAAATAAAATCCATGTAGGTTTTTTTTATTTCCGTTCTCGGTAGCATTTTAATGTTTCAATGGATTGTTAGATTAAAAGTGGTACAAATCTTTTTGTTGAAAGAGGTTTAACTAAGAACTATTAAAATACCAAATTACAATTAAGTTCTTAAAGAACTAAAGCAGCCTAATTTCCAGTAACCTTAATACTAAAAAGATTTATGATAAAAAAAAATTAGTCTATGATGCAATACCTTTCCAACAAAAAATAAATGTTTAAAATCCATCGATTAGAACGGTAGTTGAAAAGGGGGGGGGGATAGAAATGGGCAGACAGACAGAAATCTTCATTATGTCAATACCTACTTTCTCTATTTTTAATAAAAAAATAAATCTCGAATTAAAGATAGGAAAGTAGGCAAAGGATCATTGCATCCAAACAAACCCCAATATTAGCATTACTTGCAAAAAGCTTACATGAGAAAATAATCGTACTAAAGATTTTCGATTTAAACATACTTTGTCATTTTACGATATTTTTTACAAAGTGCGCAGGCAACTTATGAAAACATCCAAAATAATTGAAACACATTTTTTCTGAGTTTAAATTAAAAATAGAAACTAAACGAAATATATTTGAGTGATGCTGATTATGTATTTTAAAAGAGGCCCCAAATCGCAATTCGTTATTCATTTTGGGATCTCTTTTATAATTTTTCACTCTATAGTTAAGTTTAATATTTAAATTCAATGTTTGTTTATACATGGAAAGCTATTGGTTAAGCTTATACACAAGTGTCATATATGTTATTCATGCTGACATATATGTACGTGCATGCACACAAAACCATAAACGCTTTGGATGATCCATACAAACAAAATAGGAGTCAAATAATTAATATTTAGCAAGACTAAATGAGTAGATTTACACCATTATCTACATAAAAATTAAATTATTCTCGGTGAAATTTCGATGAATTTGGAGGGAAATTCCCCAAAGATTACTGTTGATTAACACGCAAGGAGTTCTGACAAACCTCAGCGCACACTTCAAGACGAATTATAAATATTTTTCTTTATAACCGTTATTTACATTTCAATTCTATTCCCAAGAATCTGAACATACCCCTAGACATTAACCCTATTTGATTTGACAAAATGGTAACTCCCGGGATCGTCAAAAGTCGGTTTGATATTTGTGAAGACAATAATAACTTTATAATGATGTAAAAGGTTCTCCCTAACCACCATAGATATCATAATTAAAGTATTAGATTGGCTGATCACGTGACCTCCAATTCTAACGACGGGACGCGTATGGAGGCTTTTTTTTGGAGGGCATAATGGCCAGTGTTGCTGCCACTTTAAGGAGAAAAATACTACGAAATAATACCATTTATTTCTAAAATTACAAAAAAAATACTAGAAAGGATTTAAAGTAACTAAAAATATTCCAAAATGCAGCTAGTATTTTTACGATATTTTTTTGTAATTTTAGAATTATTCTAAAATACAAATATACTCTTTAAACTTTATAACTAAACTTTTAACTTAATTTCAGAATTATTCAAAAATTACAAAAAAATATCGTAAAAATACTAGCTGCATTTTGGAATATTTTTAGTTACTTTAAATCCTTTCTAGTATTTTTTTGTAATTTTAGAAATAAATGGTATTATTTCGTAGTATTTTTCTCCTTAAAGTGGCAGCAACACTGGCCATTATGCCCTCCAAAAAAGCCTCCATATGCGTCCGTCGTTAGCATTGGAGGTCACGTGATCAGCCAATCTAATACTTTGATATCTATGCTAACCACCAACAACGTTTAAGTCAAAAGAAACTAATTTTATAAAACGTTTATCTCAAAACCAAACGGTCAAATTCTATTTACTGTTCACGCTAATATCCTAAATCACCCTAAAGATAGAATCGTTAGCGCGAGTATCAAATTCGATGATGACAAAAAGAACTCAGAGATGTTGAATGGACAACGGGAACGGCCATTCCTAGGTTGATATCACAGCTGTGTCAAGCGTTGTCTAAAACCCAACAAACAAACTTTTCGGCAGCTAATTCCTCTAAACTAGAATGACCACGCCTACGCTGACGTTACATGCTACATGCCCGTCAAACATTGCTTTCTACTCCACAAGCCACGCTCCACCCCGTCCATTCCAATCATCTTACTCAGAGATATTGAATTCTCATTTACCTTACTCAGTGTTGTTAAAGTACATTTTTTACTGACAGATATTCTGAATGCAATTTAAAATGTGTAGGCGAGGAGTGTATAGTTGATGTGCTGAAGAGCTTGCTTAACAAGGATATTGGAGTTGGAAGCCGCAGATTTTACCACATTTCAGTCTAAAAACCCAAGGATCTATAGAATAAGTTCATCTTAAGCGGAATTCGAATTATATTTAAAAATTATTAGTAAATATGAAGAGCTTGGGTTTTGAAAAAACTAACATTCTACAAAGTAACACTATAAGATATAGGTTCCGGCCCGATCAAATGACGACTTTTGATAATCGTAAATATAATCAGGTAAAATCGCCTATATATATATATGAACGGTCAAGCCATATATCTTAGTTATACTTTGGAGAATGTGAATTTTGCAATTATACCCCGTATGACAAGTCGCGGAAATCAATCAATATAGTTCGAATTAATTAATAGACGTGCATGTTATCCGTGTTCAAATTAATACGGTTCAACTATGATTGTGTTTGAATTTCTTTTTACTCGAGGCTGAGTTACATCTTTGTCAAACCAATAGAGGCTTGGCGTAGAATTATAATGACCATCCGGATTTTCGGGATAGATTTTTACTCCGAATGCGCTAGTTTCTGGGAATTGGCACAATGCGGTAATTTAGGATAGTGATAAAAGCACGTCAGGGTAATGGTGTGGACGGATTTCTGTCTTTTGTATGTTGTTCCCGTTTTATCATATCGCTATGTGGTATGACAAAAGTGTAACTGAAGCGTGATTTTATCAAATATGATTTTTTTTTTACTTTAGACCAAGGCTTATTCAATACCTACTAAAGAAAGCAAGCCTACCCATGCAGAGGTAAGCCAATGAGAGGTTTACAATGTAGAACAGTTGGCCAAATTAAGTTATTCCATGGATTGGAATTGGGGACACTTTAGACTTACACATACCTATTCCTACAAATATTTGTGTGGGACAGCTCGGGCAGCTCTAGGAGGTTTTGGCTTATTTGACTGTGGACAATTTGTAACGGTTATAAATGTCCATTCCAATTGGTTGGTTGGTGTATATATTCCAGTTTGTGTGCCAGATCAGGGACCCGCTTATAAACCTTCGTCAAGTAAGACAGACACAGACAGAATTTTACTGACACAGCGAGAGAAATTACACCCAGAGCGAAGGCGGGAATCGGTACAGTTCGCAGACTGTTAGCGTAGGTAGCTATCTTAACCACTAGGCCACCCGGCCCCTCCATTCCGATACTCACGGACCTAGGCTATTACCAATTATTTATTTCCAACTCTAGGATTATTTTTTATATACAAGTTTCTTTTTGGTTGATTAAATTCGCACAACAGCTACACGATGACTTTTCATAACGAACGTCTGTAATTCTGAACTACGGACAAGTGACAAAAGCCAACACCTGAGCTACCCAACGATACTTTCCAACGTGATCGTACGGAGATTCTAGACTTTTGAGCATACCGGATATAACGTCTACCAGTTTCATATATACACGGCCCTATTTATTGGAGATTTTTTTTTTGTTTCGCGAGATGCTGTTAGAATGGCTTTGAGGGTTTAAACGAGGACAGAACCTGTTAGCGTAATCCCTTAGCATGATGCATCTAGTTCCAGTAATACCAAATGACCCCACTTAAAAGTTCTTGACACCAAAGGGTGTCGGGCCGTAGTGAGCCTAGTGGTCAGCGTCTCGGTCTCGGGATCGGAAGGTCCTGCGATCGAGTCCCGGTACCACTGAAGACCTACCGAGTATATGCGGAGTACGTGCTCGTTAAATCTGTTGGATCCGAAAGTCCTCTAAGTTCCCATACCAAATCAATACCTCTGGGGGTGACAAGCCAATTCTGGGGATGCTCTAGTTGGCCTCTGTCTCTAAAAATTAGATGGATCTACTTATGTGTGTGTGTTGTCTGTTGTGTCTGTCTTACTTGACGAAGGTTTATAAGCGGGTCGCTGAACAAGCACACAAACCTGAATATATATGTCTACCAACCAACCAACCAACCAACCAAAGGGTGTCATCTTATTAGCTCTTAAGCGATAAATAAAGAAATAACAAACATAAATTAAATTTTTGTCAAAACTGTCATTTGCAGCTCTGTCAAACCAAGGTAGCTTTCTGCTACTGGGAAAAATCGCAACTGTTCGGGACGAAAAGAGCAGTTTTAGCAAACGGAATTAATTGAAATTGGAGACATTTCAGCAGTGGCGACGCTTCTGCATTCAGTGATTCCGATTGTTAGTATGCCTAGAGGCGTAAATGGCGGGGAGTGCTTTCGTTCCAACTTCTTTGATCTAGAATGAACACACCAATTAGGGATTAATCTTTCTGTTTTCGAATTTGACGACTTTAATTGCGCGAGAAGCATCCATGTAAACTTTTGCTAAGTACCCACGCACTCAATAAAGTAGTTATTAGTCTAAGTAAACTTGGTAAATTGGTTTGGCGTAGGTATTATAGTATTTAATCTGTGCGTTATAATTAAGTAAGATTATTATTAAACTTCTCCCGTAACTTTAAAGAAATGAGTTTTAATTTAATTGTAATTGTATTCGTAGACTTTGTGGGTGATGTATTGTTTTGTGTTTATTTTAAGTATTATTGTAGTGCTTATAAGGTGATTTATGTTTCATTGTTATTAATATCGTAGCCTTTTAATTGCCTTACCTTTTGATAAAAGCATTGGAGAGTCATTTAATACGAAATAATTACCAACTGCATCAAACGAATAACAACATTCATTAGTCCAAACTACACTCTTAAAACAAACGAGCTGTTTTAACTCAGTCTGAGTTAATTTCCACTCTTTTCCGTGCCGAAAATGCACTTCCCCTATAGGAGTGGATTTCACTCTTTTGTTTTAAGAGTGTAGTTTTGTCTAAAACTAAATTTCTCCAACTCTTCTTGAAGGGCCTGGGGCTCATTTATCTAGATATTCTAAGAAGTCTATTGATGTTCCTGGGTTTTTTTTTAGGGTGTTTGATTTCATAGACCCAGTCTAGCCCCCTTGGACTCTGGGGATGGGCCACAATTAACAACTCGGGGTAGACGAATAAAATGTGTTCAAAGCTTGCTTTGTAATAAGTATCACTATAACTAATAAAAGATGACTTACACATGACATTAACAACCACCATGACTTGTTCTGTGCCCTCTCCATTGGTAGCCTCACACTCATACTGCCCAGCATCTTCCCTTCTCGAATCTTTCACAGTCAACAGGGGTCCTCTGGAGCTGACTCGCACGTTCATCTTCTCGCCAACCTCGCTTTTTGACGGGATTGGCGAGCCGGAGCCTTTGCGCCAAGTGTATGTTGATACAGGAGGGTTGGCGCGGGCGGTGAGGTTGACGAGTAAGTTGTCGCCCTCCACGACGTCGAACTTCTCCATGTTCGCCACGGGGAACATGGGTTTGTCTGGAATCAGAAGGTAGAAGTTAGTTGGAAGAGGAGTTGTTGGAAAGAAATAGTTACATGTAAAAATAGTCATTAGCTGTGTTAATTTGATATGCGATTCTGTTGGATGTAAATATAGAAGATGACTTTTGTCCATTAAACCGGTCAGGTGCAAATATATTGGACGACTTTCATTCATTTTATTACAAGTTAGTCACAGGTTGTCTTATATGGAGTAGATTCAGAACATTAATTTCAGTCAATGCAAATAAAATCTAGTAAATATCAAAATTTATGTAATGTCTCGGTATATCAAAGGGCATATTAGAGTAATAATAACAAGAAAACTAATGCGCAAATTAAAACGTTTTTTATTTGCAGTCCTAGCCTAATTTATCACTTTGGGATTTAAAATAATGCTTTATAATACCATATCAACAAAGCTACCTCTTATGTTTTTTAAGAATTAAAATGCAGAAGAATTTTTTTCAAAAGAACAATATACGATGTAAATCTATAATAATAAAAATGAAGTTTTGTGTGTCTGTGTTCCTTATAGACTCATAAACTAGACATCTGTTTGGCTCGTAACTTGGCACAAATGTGTAGTTCATACTTAAGTTACGATTTTTGAACTTTCAGAGCTCAAAATGTTCTATTTTTAGAAAAAGTTAAAATTTTCTGAAAAAACTACACCACTTTCCCTCAAATTTGATAATTTTTTTCATTTCCTGTTGCCGTCGGCTGAAAAAATTAAAATAAACTTTTACGAAAATAATTAAAATTGAAAATGTTTATTTTATTTTGTTGCCATTACCTTCAAAAACTAAATTGATAATTTGAAAAATAATTGACACGTTTCAAGTGACGTAATTTCGACCAGTCTCTATTCTAGGATTTTATTGTGTGTTTATTTGATGATTTCTTCATTGATGGTTCTGTTGACTGCATGTATGCGTGTTTAAGCAATAAATGCATAGTTAAGCTATATTTGAACTATTACGGTTGTTCAAGACCATCGCACTAGAGCTGCATATTAGGTTTTTATGTCTATCCAAATACTTTGCAAAACTCGCAAAGTTATAACATAAAACGCGCCAAATGAGAAAAATGTTTGTTTTTAAAAAAAATTATAAGCTGGTTGGTTGTGCGAAGGTTATCGCGCTAGAGCTGAATGGGTGTGTTTGTAGCTATATCTTTTCCTCGCCAAATTAGCAAAAGCTCGCCAAATTAGCTAAAAGGTTTTTATGCAGGAAATTACGATGACATTTATCCGTGCATTTTATAGCGTATTTTTAATTTTGAATATTTAAGGTAATATATTAAGGTAATTTTGAATATATAAGGTTAGTCTGTGCGTAGAACGGGTATTTATTTGTTAATATACATATAGAAGAACATTGTAAAATAATATTTTAAAACAGTTTATGCTCCAGGGCAAGGAATTTAAACTTAACTTTATCTTATTACGAAAACATGTTACTTAAGAAAAATATGACAATAGCTAACAATCTCGCATGACACCTCTCAGTGACTGACAAATCATAACCGAGATAAAACAAAAGTCTTCTCCCCTTTATCCTCTTCGATCTCCAGCAGATCAATCGAAACAACCCCGCCCTGGAAACATCGCCATTAGTAACTCCATCAGCGCTGTTAAGGGCTCCGGAATCAATCATCACAAAGTATCAGCGATGACAAATGAAACGGATGAGGAATGGACGAACACGAAAAATGCATTCTGCGAGTGCGGATTTTTTCCTTTCTGTGCTAGAGATTAGGAAAGGGTTGGTATAATTGTAACTCGTAAATTTAACCCCTTAACAATCGGAGAGGCACAACTGTACCTGATAATGTGAATGAAATTGAGTTTCTAGTTTTAAAAGTTAACGTAAAGGGAAATATTAAAAAAAACGGACGTAAAAGTGACTATTTTTATCCCTGAAAATTATATAACAATTGGTGTATAAATTTATATATATAACACATAACTACACATACACACACACACACACACAACACACATACATAAATACTACATATACATACATAATAATAATATATATATATATCCATAGGTATAAGGTATAGGTATGAAGTGAGGTCCAAAGTCAGCCAAAATATACTTTTGTCTTGCTAAAGGAAAGTAATGTTTTACATAAATCAATTGAACCATGGTCAGCTGATAAAATAGCCATCTTTCAGCCGAAGTTAGGCCATTGCTTTCAAATTAAAACAGTCTATTTTTTTATTTGTTTTTGAGCAAAGCTGATTTCCATTGTATAACTAGCGTTTTTGTCAAAGTTCCTATCAATTTAACAAGCGGTTTTAATTACACAGCGACATGAAATTGATATAAATTTTAATCATTATGTGTTTCGTTCAAAAATCCGTTGGCTAGATTTGTTTCTTCATTTGTTTTACAATAGAAAAAACTAAACTCCTCGGCGCAACAGCCCATTACTGGGCCAAGGCCTGCCGTGCCCATTTCAGCCTTCGTGACCTAAGGCTCTAGGGTGCTAGGCATATGTCCCGGTAAGGTGGTCAGCCTCACGCGGAACCCCCAGTGTTTAGTTCCCAAGCATGCTTGGTACTCATTCTATCGACCCAACAAGGGATGAAAGGATGCGTCAACCACGCCCAATCCGGGATTCGATCCCCGAACCTGTGGCGTGGCAATGCGAAGCACTACCACTAAGCCACTGGGCCTCGTTTTACAATAGAGTTTAATGTAATACCTCAACCAATCTAGATCTTTCTTCATTTTATCAATTATCATTTTTCTGTATTCTATTTTCCATTTCAATCAATTGAATGCTAGTTAGAGCTTTAGCAAGCCAACCATTCCACCACCTACTCAGTTATCTCACCCACCCTCTACTGAGAAATGAGGTGTATTTGGCTCAAGCAATCAATCACAGACCCAGTTCCCAGTCATTAGCACGCTTTAAATATTCTTCGATTCGGTAAGAAGTGACTTTTGGCAGGTTGCGTGAGGATGGAAATCGTCAATTGACAGTTCCCGGTGTGTTATTTTCTCGTGATGAAATAATTAGCGGTCTTCGTGCTGTGTTCTTATTCTTGTCTTTTGAGTCGTTAACGAGAGATGGTGGTGATTCGATCTTTATTTTAAACTTTCAAAGTGTAGATTCGTTGTTACACTCCCATACACGTTTTAAAAAATTAACGTATTAATTTTCTTAACGTTTAGTTTGCGCCTATTGTTGAAAGATTGTACCGATGCTTATTTTCATTTGTTAATTAACACCATAAATACAGAGAGTTTATTATTTAGCAATATTACTATTTAGCCAACTCAAAAGGGTTCGAATACTTTGAAGCAAAATGAAAGTTAGGAATTATTATTCTTCCCCGTATTAAACACGGAAATCTTTTATACGGTATGAATTGGCAGTGATGCAAATGAAATGGATAGACTTGATAAGTCAGTAATTCTTTTGTCAAAAAAATCAAGTCGAATAGTTAAACAACATACGGGAAAGGGTAGAAACAATTACCGAAATGGTTTCAAGAGTTTTACAAAAAATCCACGAATTGATGTAAAATACAATAGCTTGATGCATAAATATCGTCATGTCACACTGGAAGGATTTAAAACATTCATCGATTCAATGTACAGGAAACCCTGACGATGATGCCCTTAATAGTGCAAATAATAGAAATCCCTGAGTGTAACGCTCTTACTAGTTTAACTTACAAAATACCTTGAGTGTGACGCTCCCATGTATGACGTAGGTTGGTTGCCTGTCATGTGAAGACTGCTTCCTCGTCCTTGGCATACACATTGATGTACAGTCTGCTGTGAGTAGCCTTGCCACCGCGAATTGCTTCGGATACCTCGCTGGTGAAGCCAGCGTTAGATTCCATGTTTGAATTCTAAAAATTTATTTTAGAATCCAGAGACCAGTTTAAATTATTACGTAGTTTCTGAAGGGTTTAATTTCTTTTCACTTTACTTTGTTACAGAATGCTCTAAGTGTCACGCTTTTGACTTACAGAATACGTTGTGCGCCTGTGTCTCTTTCAACTTACAGAATGCACTGAGTGTGATGTTTCAATTGATTCAATTTATAGAATACCTGGTTAAGCTATTGACTCTTATTGGTTTAATTTATAGTAATTCTTGAAGTGTGATGCTCTGATTGGTTCAACTTACAGAATATCCTGAGTGTGTGACGCTCTCATACACGATCATCTGCATGACGTGGTTGGTGGCCTATCATGTGAAGACTGCTTCATCGTATTTGGCGTACACATTGATGTCCAGTCTGCTGTGTGTAGCCTTGTCTCCTTAGATTGCTTCAAATAACTGAAATACCCTGTATATAGCGCCCTGTATATTGGTTCAACTTACAAGATACCGTAAGAATGACTTTTTCATTGGTTAACGTATTACATTTTTTGAGGTCTCAGTTTATTTAACCTGTCAAAATACGCTTAGTGTGTCTCTCTCATTGTTTTAACTTATAGAAACACTAATGAGTGTACCCTACCCATTGGTTCAACTTACAAAAGACCCTGAGTGTGACGCTCTCATGGACGCTCCTCTGCATGACGTGGTTGGTGGCCTGGCATGTGAAGACTGCTTCATCGTCCTTGGCGTATACTGTGATGTCCAGTCTGCTGTGCGTAGCCTTGCCACCGTATATGGCTTCGGATACCTCGCTGGTGAAGCCGGTGTGAGATTCACCGTTTCGCCACCAGTGGAGAGTGGATTCTGGGTTGCTGCTTCCGGATTCACATTGGATGCTGACCTATGAGAGGAAGACAATACATGTTTTTATTTTCAAAAACAAGAATTAGTTTGTATTAGATTGTTGTGTGGAGTTAAACTGCTGCATCCATACTAATGATTTTTATAATTTTTTTCCCAAAAAAGGCACATATTTTAGCATGCTGTCGTATGGGTTGGGGCAAAAAAGGGTCCAAGTCATTGATTGGGTTATTGCTGTTTACCTTTTCATGGCAGAAGTGGTGCAGCTTGCATTATCTGCACTATTTCCACTATTTTATCACATTTTAAGATTCCTGTTTTATGTTATATAATAGTAAGTACATGCAAGTAAAATAGTAAGTACGTTAATATAGTTAAGTATATGACGTAGAAAATAGATGACCTGGTTACGTGTTGCGGTGGCTCATTTGATTGAAAAATAAAGAAACAAATAATTTCCACACTTTCAATTTGTTTGTAATACTCTTTGCTTTTCTGCTACCACCGTGAAACTATTAACTAAAACTGTATGTGAAATTCTTTGTATGCTTTGACAGTTCGCCTGCAGCTATTTCTTAAAGGTGTTTAGAAAAAATGTTTAACTACAAAAAAAATAGTAAAATTATTTTAGTTAAATAAAAAAGCACGAGTATAAAAATATGCGAGTAATCAAATACAACTTAGTAACCAAATTTCCATGCGATAGTTGAAGAAATCGGAAATTTAAGACTTTTAACAAGCGAAAATTTACTTTTTTATTCGTATAGAAGATAGAATGTATGTGATTGTTTAACATTGGGAGAATAATAAATGACAAAACGAGCTAGGAATTGAGTTCCACATTACCTACTAAGGGCTTATAGCATATCTAGATGAACTAAGATTTTGTGTAGACAGCTCTGGTATTCCAGGAGGACATTGATGTTATATTAAGGCGTTTTGTTCACCATAAAAGGTCACAATAAAAGGAAGAAAAACCATTATCTCAATAAAGTGAGAGTTTATGTAATATGGGAACTAACCATTTCTCCAGCACGGGGTTTGCTTGGCGTAATCTTCATGGTAACCGAAGAAGGTGGAACTGCAAGAAAATATCAACTTATTACTAAAATGGATTCACTGCAAAATTGAAATTACGTTTATCACCTTTTCTCCGAAATAATAAAATCTACTCCTCTGTTAAAAAAAGCTCCTATAATTTATCATCACAGTATGATAGAAAAAGTGATGCCGTCACATTGTGCTGTAATTTATATGTGATGTAAAATTTATGGTGTGGTATCGCGACTTATGGTACTAGATTTAATGCGAGGAAAAAGAAAATCAAATTTTGTCAAAAAAATTATTCTATAGTTTTTGATAAGGTCCCTGACTAGCTTGACCCTACACTCTTAAAACAAAAGAGTGAAATCCTTTCCTATAGGGGAAGTGCATTTTGGGCACCGGAAAGGAATGGAAATTAACTCAGACTGAATTAAAACCGCTCGTTTTAAGAGTGTAGGCCGTAGCTTGTTTTCTTTTATTTCTTTTACCCACTCCGCAAAAAGAGTGAAATCCACTCCTATAGGGAAGTGCATTTTCGGCACGGAAAGGAGTGGAAATTAACTCAGACTGAGTAAAACCGCTCGTTTGTTTTCTTAGGAAAACAAACGAGACGTAGATTGTTTTCTTTTATTTCTTTTACCCGCTCCGCAAAGAGAGTGAAATCCACTCCTATATAGGGAAAGTGCATTTTTGGCACGGAAAGGAGTGGAAATTAACTCAGACTGAGTTAATACCGCTCGTTTGTTTTAAGAGTGTAGTGTAGCTATTTTAAAATCAACTAACTTCCGCGGTAAATTGAATCCTTCCGTACTCCAAAACTTTTTTTTCTGCTTATAATTCCGAATATAAAATAGACTACTGTACTCACAATGCACTGTGAGTTTGATGTTGGTGACAAGCGGTTTCTCTGTAGCCGCGTTGACCGCCTCGCACCGGTAGGAGGCGCCGTTGTCGCTGGCGTCTGCCCGCAGCACCAGCTCGCTGAAAACGCCGCTGCCGCTGATGCTGGTGATGGCACGGACCTGGAATGGAAGATGCTTTTGCAATACACATTTAAAGGATATACATTAATGTCAGAATCTGCGAATATTCTCGAAAATGAGTTCATGTGGTTAACACGCTCTCTCTCACACACACTAAGGGCTTTATGTAATCACAAATGATAAATATGTTTCTTGAATGCTATATTATAAATTTTTAATATGTATTTGCTGCTTTTGAGCAATTTTTTTAGCTAGCTAGCTGGCTTATAATTCAAAGATTTGAAATAAACTTGAAAGAATAGAATGTAGCGTACTAGTAAGTGGGTTTAATTTTTATTTATTTATATCAAATCTTTATTTGATTTTTAATTCTTGATTGGATTTACTCAACTCGATCGTTTTTACAAACGGAGCGATTGAGGAATAATCATGCCTAAATGGGGAGTTTGAGATGATGCATTATTTTGAGTACATGGTGTATTGCTGCGTACATAAAACTAGTAAATATTTAACTACTTTCAGGCTTTAAGGGGAAAATATCTATAGAATGTAAATATTAGCTATATATAATATTTCACTGTGGTTATAATCAGATTTAAAGTTAAAAAAAAAACACTTTTGAATTCGAAATTATTTACATCCTGTGAGTAACATTAGCTATTTCTGTTTTACTTTTTAAACATGTTGAGGAATCACCATTAAATAGATTATTTCTTTTTAGACAGATATTATCAATTTTTACTACTCACTGAACATTTAACACAAATGAAATTCAAGGTATTTTGGGCATAAAAACTTCCCATGAGACGAAACTTAAAACACCTGAACCCTATGTCCACATATAAAACATTTATAGCCTACATGTTATGACGAGTTTAAAAAACCGCCAACCCAAACCAAGTTACCCTCAATAAAACCTTCAACAGATGGTTTTAATCGCCTAAAATTCACCGCCAACGTTGCCACAAGCAAGCCAACGACATAAGTGAAAAAGAAGGAGTATTTTATAATAAACAGAAACGGTTGGGTAGGCCTAACATGATTCGTTGATTTAGTCAGAATTCTTGAATTTTTGGCACATTTGCGCTAAAATGTGGCATAAGGACTTTCGGCTGTAAATAAACTTTTAAATTTATATAATCTATATTAGAAAAGTTCATTTACTTTGTATCCTCATACATAAACAACATGATTTGCCGATTATGAGAGAAAGGCTTTAATTGTCGACAAATAATCGCTAAAAATGACGTAAAACATTCAACTTAAACAACAAATATATATTTTACACTTTTATTCGAAAAATTCATTGACTTTTTATCTACACTACTATTGTTTTCCACTTAGAAAGCTTACTGGTCGAATGTAAAAAACGCAAAAATATTTGCTTCAAAAACAACAACTTTAGTTTAGCTCTATAATGCGATAGAGTTACACTAATAGATATCATGTTATCAAAACCAGCCTTTTAAAAAGTTTTTTAGCTTTTTTTTCAAAACAAACTCTATACAAACCATATACAGACAGTAAACTGCATAAAAATATTTAAGCCCATGTAAAAAAAGTCTGTATAAACACGCCAAGTTATTGGAGCTAACTTACATGACTTGGCAAGTCAGCTTTAGTCATGTTTGTCCACATTTGGGTTTGCCAGTGCCCAGTCTTTCCTTATAAGTGGTCTTTGTCCCTAAACTCATAAAAGATTTCTGCCCCATAAAACTCGGGACAACATCTGAAAGCTGTAAAACACCACGGATGCTCCGAGTCACAACGAACGGACACATTTTTAGGGTTAACGATGGGTGAGGATGTCTTTATTTTGGATGTAAAGTATAGAAATTTCACGTTCGATTAAACGTGTTCTTTAAAATCCCTTTGATGTTAAAAAATAAACAAACTTTTAAAATGCTATCGTGCTAAGAATATTGGATGTTCTTTTGCATATTTAAAGTTAGTAAATTTTCCATTTTAACTAAAATTGTAAGTTTATTAAAATTTTTTATGGTTATTGTAGAGAAAACTATGAATTTTAACCTTATAAAACATCTTTAATAAAATGTCCACTGAGTCTTAAAGACTGGTAAATATGTTGAGTCAAACGGGTTATTTTAGCATCATCGACCTATGTTCATATCGGCATGGGATAATGACGTACGCATCAGTAAACTATAGTATTGTAATTGGTTTTCAATTGCCTACAAAACAATGTTATAGTCAAAACTGGAAACGCATCATATTGAACAAAAATGCTTTTTACTTGAAGAGCTTTTTGCTGAACGGTATCATGTTATCGATTAAACAAAATGAAAAACTATTAACAGTAATAATACGGAAGAATTAATGTAGAAAAAAATTAAGATACACGAAAAAACGAATTTAAAAACTTTTACTAAATATTTTTATTTAGTAAAGAAGATGCTCAAATGGGCCTTTAATGGTTCAATTTTTGACTGCGTTCTTTTGGTGAAAATTTTATCGTCACAACTGTTGCTGAAAGGGTACAGTAATATAGCTCAAGTAAAAACCTTTGATTCCACCTGTCATTCACATATTTCTTAACGCTTTTGAATAATTTCCTTCAAATTCAATTGTATTTAGTGACAAAAATGTTAGCGCTTGATTAGTTTATAAATATATGCTTATGGGCCCCACATAACACGCATCTGAAAGTGAGCGCTAGCTCTCTTGAACACGAATCAAGGTAAAACTTATGCAGAATCATTTAGCTATCACAGAAGAAAGTCACTTAAGGATGAGAAAGAACCCAATTTTGAGTTATTAGGACTATTGATGAACATAAATTATAGCTTATAATAATACTAGCTTTATGAACCCGACGTTGAACGGGTGTCCCCTTAATAATGGTAATTTGCTTTTTATGTGAACTTTTATTTTGTGTCAATCGATCCCCTTAGTAAAAAAAGATTATGTCCGATTGCATCCAGGCCCTACCAGGAGTTTGACCTCAAAGGTCCCCGTTAAAAATGCCAGTTTTATAAACAGAGAAAAACCTGGCCCAGGATACAATTAAGGATAAAAAAGGGTATTTCGAAACACCTATGATAAATGCCAATTTTCGAATTGGCGATTATGAAACACTGCTAAGCAACGAAAATGTCTAAATGTGGTAAACATTCCATTTCATATTTCATTCAACTTGTTAGGTATAGCAACCCCACGTTAAATTTCCAAACTCGCCAAATATCGCTAATGAACAAAATAAAGATTTTAACTCAATAAAATCAAATAAAATAATGATATTCAAATAACAAATCCTACAAATTAAACTCACGTGCTCTGACGTGTTTATACTTAAATTTTGCCCGCGTGGAACTCATTGAAATTTGAAAACGAAAAGTAAATATAAATTAAAAGTTTCTAACAATGCTCAGTGCTATTCCTATGGCGAAATCGGCTCACGTTTTGCCCTCATACACCCGTTTGGGTTCGAATTTCAAAATATCGCTTCTGAAATGACGCCTTCAATACAAAAAGAATACTCTCCTAAAATTTGGTAGCTGAACCTCCAGTAGTTTGGACTGAACGTTGATACGTCAGTCAGTTAGTGAGTCAGTCAGAACTTTGCCTTTATATATATATATATATATATATATATATATATATATATATATATATATATATATATATATATATATATATTATATATATATATATATATATATATATATATATATATATATATATATATATATATATATATATATATATATATATATATATATATATATATATATATATATATATATATATATATATATATATATATATATATATATATATATATATATATATATATAATATATATATATATATTCATATAGTTATTTTAATGGTGTTATACCGTTAAACTGAATATGTCCACATCACATTGCCTGTCAATGTTGTTTTTCCTTTAGGATAGTATTTGTGCAGGAGAAATAGTTTGCAGGAGAAAATGGAATGAAAAAATAGTATTTATAATTTAAAAAATGAAAATAAAATGGCATATAAAATATAATTTTAGCCTAATTTCAATTTCGGGTAGTTAATGCAATGCGTAGTTAAACAGTTAAAAATGATTTTAAAAATTATAAATTTATAATTTTTTGTAAAGAGCATACGAAGTCATTGCCTTCCAATGCTGTTTTTCCTTGAAGGTAGTGTCAGTGCAGATAAACAGTTTGCAGGGGTAAAAACATCAAGAACTGACGATTTTGAAATAAATAAAATAAATAAATGTTAAAAGTTATATTAGGGCAAAACAAAATGGTTTTGTTTTACAATATATACATTCTTTTTTATACTTTTACAACTGTGCAATAAGTTAAGTACTTCGAGGTAGTACTTCGGCAGAGTGACCTACAAGGAATACTGCGTATTGTCAGTTAAATTTGTTTATGTGAGAGTGATGCATGTTAAAACTAATCTTGTTATGATGTCGTCTACGCTTTCCTCAACAATTTTACGTAAAGTGGTTCTTTGAGGTATTGAATCTACATTTGACCGTATATTGAAATAACGAGGCGTAAGTAGATGTGTTAAGACAAAAGTTCTGGTGAAACAAATGTGCTATGAAATTCAAACCTTTTTTATTTAACGGGGCCGCTTTATTGGCGGCTACGCCTTTACAAGACTCGGCATATTCAGAACTAACAGATTACTTAAAATTTAACGAAAATACAGTTTTCAAACGGGGCAAAATTGTTCCTTAAAGCCTGGGTTCCCTAAGCATCGTAATTGTAGCATCCGTCCTGATCGACCAATAAATACGTTATCACTATTCGTTAATATTTCTTTGATGTAACGTTAGTGTGGCGGCATATAATGATCATCGAAGAAACCTAAGCTAATCTGCGCTTTTATCTGTAATGAATCTACTTAAATGCTTTTATATTGAATAGTATTGGCTTTTTTTTCAGTTGGTGGTAACTTATGAGCAAATATTTTTTCAAATAGAAAGCCGGTAAAAGGATTTTGTATAAGGACCCAACCTACTGTTAATGGTTAAACTTACCCCATTTGGCGGTGCATTATGGTATCAATTGCTCCCCAAAAAGAACGTTTTTTACACAACAACTGTCCATAGGCGTGTATGTCTTTGTTTCTCATCCATAGGATTTCGGGATGTCTTTATTGTTCTCTGGCTTTAGAGCAAAATCATTGGTTGGATGATCTAGGGCGGGATTAGATAGGATTAGGCTTGAACGCGATTGGGGATCTGGATAGAGCCTCTAATTTTTGTCACAGCTCTCGACGCATCAGTGTAAACAGTGGGGCGGGATATACGGAGGATTGGTGATAATGATTTGTTGAGGAAAGTAGTAATTTGACTGGTTGGCAAATGAGTGTTTGGGTCTGTTGTCCTTATTTTTTAGGTAGGCTAAATTGTTTTTTAGGTATGATAAATTGTATTAACCCTTTAAACCCTCCTTAATGATTGGATCAGTTTCAAGAAAACGGACCAAATGTGCCTATTTCTTATCCCTGAAAATTAGATAAATATATGTGTATGAACAGTACATATATATTTACTTTTAATTTTTCATCTGTATTTTTAGATTAAAATTAAAAAATATATATTAGTTAATTTCATCGGCATTTTAATTGGTACATTTTTTTTATTATAAATCATAAAGGCGCGTAACTATACCGATTACTCCAGCTATTGCCATTTTAATTGGTGCATTTAAGTTATTCGTAATCTTATGATATTCGCCTTCTACAGATGAAATTGACAGAACCTATTTTAAAATTAGAAAATGAAGCATCGTTTCTTAGACCTAGAAGAGTTCTCTTGGTTTTATCTTGTACATTGTTTGTATGATAATAAAAATAAAATTCGTCATAAAGAGAGACCAGTTCATTCCTCTCACGACAGTGCAGTACTTAGGGCGATAAATTTCAGAAACCACAACAATAAATTGAACCATTTTTGACCTAAAATAATCAGTCATTTTGTATATTTCTTGTACGTTAAAGTTATTTGTTGCTTACAACAATAGTTCAAGTCATTAGTTAGATACTGCAGTTTACTACCCACGGAGTATTGTATTCTGCGTGGCGGTAACTGCAGTAACCACAACAATGATTAGACCATTTTTCTCTGAAATAATAAGCCTTTGATGTTTTACTATAGGTTAAAGTAATTTACTATATAATTGAGTTTTACAACAATGGTCTTATTCATTAGTCTAGATACTGCAGTTACTACCATGCAGTTTACCTACCCAGCGGCAGTATTGTATTCTGCCGTGGGCGGTAAACTGGCCACAACAATGGATTAGACCATTTTTTCTCTGAAATAATTAGCCTTTCTGGATGTTTTACTATAGGTTAAATAAGTTTACTATAGATGAGTTTTACAACATGGTTTATCATTAGTCTAGATACTGCGTTTACCTACCTCATTCCTACCGCGCAGTATTGTATTCTCCGGGGCGGTAAGATAGCCACAACAATGATTAACCATTTTTCTCTGAAATAATAAGCCTTCTGATGTTTTACTATAGTTAATAAGTTTACTATAGATTGAGTTTTTACAACAATGGTCTTATCATTAGTCTAGATACTTCTGTTTACCTACCCACGGCAGTATTGTATTCTGCCGTGGGCGGGTAAACTGCAGTAGCCACAACAATGGATTAGACCATTTTTTCTCTGAAATAATTAGCCTTTCTGGATGTTTTACTATAGGTTAAATTAAGTTTAGTATAGATTGAGTTTCTACAACAATGGTCTTAGTAATTAGTCTAGATACTTCTGTTTACCTACCCACGGCAGTATTGTATTCTGCCGTGGGCGGGTAAACTGCAGTAGCCACAACAATGGATTAGACCATTTTTTTCTCTGAAATAATAGCCTTTCTGGATGTTTTACTATAGGTTAAAGTAAGTTACTATATGATTGAGTTTTACAACAATGGTCTTATTCATTAGTCTAGATACTGCAGTTTACCTACCACGTGCGAGTATTGTATTCTGCCGTGGGCGGGTAAACTGCATTACCACAACAATGGATTAGACCATTTTTCTGAATAATTAGCCTTTCTGGATGTTTTACTATAGTTTAAGTAAGTTTACTATATTGAATTTTTACAACAATGGTCTTAGTTATTAGTCTAGATACTGCTGTTTACCTGTCCCCGGCAGTATTGTATTCTGCTGGTCTTACCTCTCTGTCCCGTTTGAACCAGCGAAGAGTGGCAAAAGGATTCCCACCAGTGGCCACACAAGTGAATCTCTGGAACTCCCCCGCCTTGATCGGGGCTCCCTCCTCGTAACCCACGATCTTAGGCGGATTCGGCGGATCTGGAAAGAAGAAAGAAAAAGGCAAACCTAAGCACACTTCAGGTATTTTTACTTTCCCAAAGGGGTAAATACCACGAAACACTGATGCAGTTGCTGAAAGGCCAAAACCACACCAAGAGGGGAAAACAAATAGCGTTTACCGCACAAGAGATAAGAGATTAGGTTAATGAGTGGTTGGACGGAGTTGTATGGCTTTGTTATCGTATTTTAACTGCTGGTGAATGTGAAGTACGGGGGAAACAAGTTGGCATTACACTTGGTGAGACGACTGATGCATGGCCGACTCAACTAATAAGGTGAGAGAAGCTCTCTGTGACGTCACGCTATCCGTCCGGTTCGGGTTCTCGGATGTTGAGAAAGCGAGGAAAGAAATCTGTTAGGAGTTCGAAAAGTGTAGTCGGCCAAGCGCGAATAGGTTTCATACTTTTTAGTCGGAAAAGCCGACAGTCCGAACAGGACGTATAGCGTGACGTGACGAAGAGCTTCTGTGGTCGTACCATTCAGTAGAGCTGATTCAGTAGGCCATGATCAATCACATTTATTAGGTTGGTTGGTAGACATATATTTTCAGGCTTGTGTACTTGGTCACAAAGACCCGCTTATAAACCTTCGTCAAGAAGGACGGACACGACATACACACACATACAACACAGATGCTGCCATCTATCGCCACCTCCACAATTTAGACATGTCCCTGAAGGGGAGGGAAATAGTCTCCAGTTACCTGTACCCGTGGTAAAAACTGCGCAATGACCGACCACAGGACTTTCGGACCCAACAGATTTAACGGGCACGTACTCCGCATATACTCGGTAGGTCTTCAGTGGTACCGGGACTCGATCGCGGGACCTTCCGATCTCGAGACCGAGACGCTGACCACTAGGCTCCCTACGGCCCCTTTATTAAGTGTATTCTTTGTTTTTGTAATAGACTGGATCATAAAACCAGTTTTGTAGCACTCACAATACGGATACAGGCCTGCCAACTCTGCGAATTTAACCCGGTAATGCTGGATTTTTTGCTATTTTATTTTTAATTTGTCATATGAACCAATTACCGGATTATCGGATGGCGAAACATTAAACTTTCTATTGGCGCCCGGAATCCGTAACGGTTATTACAGGGTTAAATCCGGAGGATTAGCATTTTGGTTGGTTGAACAGAAATCGCACAGTTGACAGGCCTGCATGCAACACATAATGCTGGTTGAACGAACAAATATCGAGGAAAGGTTATACTGTAATAAGGTGTAATGATATAGTGACTATAATGGGACGTGATAAAGTAGTGTATTGAATGACACCAACGATACTATAAAACAAGTAATGGAAATGTAATTTGAATTTCCAGTATTTCCACATTAAACCCGCTGTTAATTCAGACCATCAACTTTAAAATGTGCTGGACTACTAGAACTAAAAGTTGAAACTACAATCCACTTGTTATTGATTTGGTTTTGCCAATGGGGTTGTTTTTTCGGCCGAATCAAGCATTTGGACACTCGGCATATTTCCCAGAACTGAGAGCCATTTTTTATGGCGCCATCTAGGAGGCTCTCCCTGCCAATTTGGACCTGAGATTACAATAAATCTGGGCTGTTTTTGGATGTTAAAGTATGCCGATATTTACTTTTGCCGAAACAACTTAAGTTAAATCAGTACTCAAGGTATTTTTGACATGCCACATATGCGTACCGTCAATTTTCCCATCCTAAAAATATGCAGACTCAGCTGGGGATTAAACCCAAACTTTCGCTTATGAGGTAGGCGAGTAGACAACGTTGACAGGGTTAAGTAAGATGTTTTTTATTATGGATATAGCAAAAAAGTTTATAATTATATGTAAAAATGCAATCTTCACGTAGTGAACAAAGCATCACATCCAGAGGACTAATATTAAGTATTTGAGCTGACTGACACATAAATTATTACGCACATCCCTAAATTGCTATTTCGACCAAAGTGTTTGTTGCATTTTTATCCAACCACTACATTTCAGTGTTTACTCGAGAGACAAAGAGGAATTGCAATTAGGGCTTTCACCAAGGGAAAGAATAGTAATTAGCCGACGAGACTGGCTGTAATTAGAATGACCGCAGAGATGGCGTTTTTGGTCCCTCAGACATCCATTGGTATGTACTAGGAATTTTTCGGAAGAATGTCAGTGATTTAACAAAGCGTTGATTAATGAAAGAGAAAAGTGTTTGCTATGTCCTGGTTTAACTCTTTAACCCTATGAGTACCTGTTAGTTTGGCTGAGAATTTTTTTGCCATTAATTTTTTTGTTTGCCTGGTTATAATACAAAAATATGTAATTTTAATTGTTTTTATAGCCAAAAAAGAGTGAGTTAAGAGTTAGTTAAAAAAAAGTAATTTTGCCTATAATTTTCATTTTTGGTCGATTTAAAGTACATATAAACCCGTAAATTGTAAACTAAATTATATAATATGTTAACATTGTGTACAAGGATATTTAAAAGGGTGAAGTGCACAAAGAACATCATACATTATATACTAGTAATTCAAAAATCATTTTGCGAATAGTGAAAATAACTAATTTGTAAAATATAAAATTTCGTATTTCTGATACATCAAAATATAAATACTGCTTAATGTATATAAATATATTTCTTAAAAACATTGCACATAATTAACTGTTGGTAACTTTTTCTACCAGAAAACATATGGCGTACTTATAATTAGGCAAAAAGTAAAAATATTTGTAGACTCAAAACCATAAAAGAAAATGTTACTGTTGTACTTTAATTAAATATTTCCATGCCTTTAAATATAATATTATGGTAACTACTTTACTCCAAAGCTATTTAACTTACTCACAACCACAATTTTTCCAAACAAAGAATAACTGAAATTCTATTTTCCCGTATTTAACAATAAAATAAACTATCACACTTCGGTTGTCATAAGCGCCAAGCACTTTAAAAGCTTAAAAGAAGTTATTCCCACAAGAAGATTTTTCTAACACACACACAAAAAATATCTTGTCACTTTTCTAAGAAATATCTATAACAAAATTCTCAGCTACTTACCAAAAAAAAAGAAGACAGAAAAATCTTACGTATAAGGTTGAAGGAGGGTTAAATAACTCCTCTACGTAAAGAAAGGAAACAAGGTGCTAAGCCTACTTGTATCATATTCCACCAGGAGTGAAAATTGTAAAGAAAAAACCTTCTTCGATTCCAAAATCCGAAACGATCCTCTACTTTAGTCGTTTTGAATAAAGTCCTCAGACAGGTGTATGATAGATAAATTTCGAACAAAAATATTCCGAATGTTGAGGGGATCGCGAAAAAGGTGTGAATAAAATGAGTTTCTTTTCTGTTCGAAAGGACGTTCCAAGTGCGAATTCTCGAAATCGATTCTTAAGGAGTTGAAGAATGCGTTAGGAAGAGAATGAAATAAAAATAAAAAATGTGTGAAGGTGGAGTAGGAGGGAATCAACTCAACACGTCTCGTCTTTTGCTCGGAGGACTTGTTTTGATACGCGAAGAATCGATTCGCATTTTGGAGAATCGATTTTTTTCATTATTATTTGAGAATCGGCGGGTATCGGATGTTTCGTGTTTGAAAAAGATTCTTTTACGTTCTCTTTTAATGTTTAGAAGGGTTCGAATACGAAGGAAGATAGTGGATAGATTTATGGAGCTTTGACGATTTTAGTGGGAAAATCGATGGAATTAAGATTCCCAATTCCTTTCGAACGTAGTTGTCAATTCTTTCGGTAATTGTCAGTAATTCATTGAAATGAAGGCTTATAAAGTTAAAAATTATCCATCCAATTTAGAGCAAAGAACATTAATTAGGAATATAGAAAATATAATGCAATTTTTCAAAATGTTTACAAAAGAAAAAAATTGTCTACGGTATTATTAGTTTAGTACTACTACTATATTTAACTTAAAATTAAATTTTTTTTTACTAAATTTGTAAAATCCAAATAGATTTTACAATAATATAGTACGCTAGCAGGAAGAATCCTTTAAAAAGGAATATTTATATCGTATGATTTTTTTGTCAAATAAAATTTGGTAGACACATACACAGTATACTACAAAATTTCATAACGAAAATGCATTAGAAGATGATTTTTTTTAGAAAATAGATATAGTATATTATAATATAGTTTTTAAGAAACGTAAATGCATAAATCCTTCATATAAACTTCTTTCATTGAAGAATATTCTTATATCTATTTTTAGCCTACTTTTCTTTTTTTAATTCGAAAGAATTAAAAAATGAAAAAGTAGGTATTGACATGCGGTCGATGTCCGTCTGTCTGTCTGTCCGTCCGTACCCCCCTTCCAAAATCGGTTCTATCATTCGGATCTTAAAAATTCATTTTTTGTTAGAAAGCTATGACCCCAGAGACCCAACTTTCATACTTTTTGTCCGCCTGTCTGTACGTCCGGACAGACATACATCTACTATCTGTCGGCGAATTTCCCATTGAATTGGCATTGAAATTCAATTAAGATTCATTTAAATCACTGTTGCCAAATCAACAATGGCATGAGAAATTTTATTTATTTAAACATATTTGAAGCAAAATAATATTTTCATGAATCAGTTTGGAATGACGTCATAAAATGTAGCACAATTTGATTCTTTGATTATTCATTATTTATCTACCAAGAAAGCGGCAAGGCATACTTTTGCATGCAATTATGCTTAGTTTTAATTTACATTCTTATTTTAATGCAGTTCGGAGTAGTTTCGTTACTTTGTTATTAATAAATATTAATTATTCTTCGAACTACAAATAAATCACGAGCAGATGATAAATAATATTTAATTAATTTGCGAAAGAATATTAAGGGTAATAGTTGAATTTGGCTTTTAGAAGTTAAAATTATAGCTGGGTGCGGTGTTTCGATTTTTTTTTCTAATGTGTATAAATCTAGTGTAGAAACGGCTGTTGATGATATTTACTTTAGGAACCTAGTTTTTTTTTTCCGATTATAACTTCAGTAAGTATTTAAGTAACAGGAAAGTAGGCTATTTTAGTTCTTTATGAACTTCTTGTTTGCATACAATTCTGCTTAGTTTTAATTTGCATTTATTTTTTAATGCAGTTTGTATTAGTTTTATTATTTTTGTTATTAATAAATATTTAATTATTCTTCGAACTACAAATAAATCGAGCAGACGATAAATAATATTAAGTTATTTGTGAAAGAATATTAAGGAAAATAGTTGATTTTGGTTTTTAGAAGTTTAAATTATAGCTGGATGCTGTGTTTAGCGATTTTTTTCTAATGTGTGTAAAAATAGTGTAGAAACGATTGTTGATGATATTTACTGTTATGAACCTAGATGTTTCCCGATTAGAATTTCAGTAATTATTTAAGTAACAGGAAAGTAGGCTATTTTAGTTCTTTAAGAACTTCTTGTTTTCTTTTACACACACACAAAACAATGCATGGTAAAAATACAGAAGCATTTTTTTCAAACTCACTTTAAAAGTAGTTTATTTTGTATGCCGATCTCACATCATTACGTAAGTCTACTACTTCAGTAATAATTGCAAAAAACAATCAAAAGCATTTTCCTTTTAAGGCTCTACGACCGAAATAGTCGATCCCTCTGTCGATAACTTACAACCAACCTACTTTGACAAAATTGTAATTAATTGTCATTTCTTTCTATGCTATAATACTTTTTTCTATGTCATAGTAAGGTAAGGTAAGGTAATCGATTCCGGCTGCCTATTTCTAGCCTCCTTCAGGAGCTTTAACACAGCCCATTACGCCTCGTAATTTATTCTATGTCATAATGCTATTTCTATTTCGTAAAATTAATGATATGATAAAAAAAAAACAATAAAATAACAACTTAAACAAATTATAAACTTTAATTAATTTTCAATGCATACGAGTTAAGTCACCTTGATTCCAAAATTTGGATTAGAACCTAGGCTAATTCCATGCACAATTATCCTTTGTCCGTCACCCACTTTCATAGCCCAAACTACAAATGCTACAGACAAGTGTGATACGTCAAAAAATTTAACGCTTCGAAATTAGAATACCTTGAAAATTTCAGAGAAGAATTCGAATTAGAAGTACTTCAATTATTTAAAAAACTGCAAAATTTACGTACAAAATTGTACGTTGATATGAAATGTTTTCATTCTATTTAAATGCGAGGAATATTACATATTTACTCTTTGAAATATGAATTAATTTTCGCAAACTATAAGTAATAATTATTGAATTTTAGAAATAAAATAAATGAAACTAGCCAAATTTAGCAAGTAAATGTTTAATATAGAATATTAATGCTGTGTTTGTCGCTTTTTTACCTCTTAAACACAACTGTTGTGTGGAAGCGGGTTAAGTGACAGATTCTGGTACAAACCTACTTTTTCAAATTTAATGAGCTTGTAATCTCCTCTTAAATTGTGACTTACACTACAGTTACATGTAATTAGCCCACAGAATCATGAAAGTTTTGATAATTTTTGTCAACTTTAGGTCTCTATTTTTCGAAGAATTACTTTTAAGCTCTTATAAAATCGTAATTTGTTTTCACTCTAAAAAATAAGTCCTTTAAACTTTAGTAATTTATTTAATTTATTTGGTTATGTAAATTGAAATTTTTTGTAAAAAACTTAGTTTCAATCACTTTCGTTTGTTAAATCCTTTGTTTAAATCGCATATTGCTACACAAAAGGATTTTTAAAGATTTTGCCGGATTGAATTTTGTTTGTTTTTGAGGATGAGTTATAAAACTGTACTAAGGAATTATCTACTTTATATATAATACAACATAATAATATCCTCCATTTTTATACACTTCCTTAGAATAATACTTTTAATGCAGTGACAGTGTTAATGGCCTTGATGTTATAACAAAATTAACTTATGTACGAGCACGCGCTGTAGTGATAACAATTTTCGGACCAGCATATTGTTCACATTCCTACATTGAAAAAGCATTATTGCACCACCTTCAGTTAATTGTCTTACTAACTCAATTTTGCATTTTATAAAGCGTGGAAGTTGCAGTTAGAAGACTTCAATATCACCTTGTATTAATACGCACGCAATAGTTACAATACGACAAATAGTAGTTTTAACGAATTGGTGAATGTGTCATTTAAATACCCCTGGAAATTTGGTACCAAAAATAGAGTAATCTAGACCTATAGCGATCTACATAGGGGGTTAACAAGAATAACGATTTTTGTCAAAACTGGTCGGTGTATTGCCAATGTTGTCATGACTCTGTCTAGCTAAGTAGAACCAAAATAGAGTGGATCTATTTACAGCTTTGTCATTCTGACATAGCCGATCTGCTAATAACCTTCTCAGTCAGTACGTAAAACAAACGTAAAAACATCACAGTCCCTTTATTCTGATACTTACACGATAACAGCGGGGCCCCAAAGAGATCGTTGAGAAAAATTTAAAAGAGTTGTAACTAACATATTTCATCCAATTCGTCACTTTCGGTTTTTTTTATTAAAAAGCGTTATAACTACCCCGTTTTGAGGGGTTACAGTAAGTGTGAATTTAGTCTTACTGCACGATATTTAATTTTGAACTCTTTAACCAATTTTTTAAAAATAGTTTTAATTTCATTTTGTAAAAAAGCCATTCAAAAGATTCCTTAATACTTCACATTTTAAATTTTAATAACATTATGTAATTTATTATGTTTTAAAAATAATTCGTATTGCTGGAAATGAATCCTATAATGGTTTGTATATATGTTCCCCTCAAGTGACTTGATTCTATTTTCTGTGACAAGACTCTTTTAGAAATTTACATTTCATTACAGTTTGTCTATCTTTTAAAATGGTGTAGCACGCCTTCGACTGGTTTATATAATAATGCAGAGAAACACTTCTTATAACCGATTATAATCAATTACCATGATTTTTGAAACGATATTTAAATCCAGAGACTTTATTTTCATTAACCAAAAGCTTTCCCCATTTATTTATTTAAGAGAAAATAAGTTCAATTGACACTGTATCTTGAATTTACTACTAGTTTCTCTAAAAAGAATCAACTGAGGAAAGAAATCATGTTAAATTAAACCAATTTATTGGCGATAAGTGATGGTTACACTGTAAAATAATCTGTCAACTTTTACAGAAAATAGTTTTTTCTTTAAAATTTGCGTGTTGGAAAACAACTTTTGAATTAAAATTACGATTAATCGTTTGAAATTAACAGATTTTTTCTGTAAATTATATGGTATTTTTCTAGTACACCAGTTAACAGTAATTTTCTGTTGAAACACTGACTTGTTTCTACAGTGTAGGTTCTTGGGTTACCTACTAGGAAACCCCATATACACATAGTACTAAACATAGATATCATAGTTAAAGTATTAGATTGGCAGATCACGTGACCTTCGATGCTAACGACGGGACGCGCATGGACACCAGAATAAGAGGGCAATGAGGCCAGTGTTGCCACCAGTTTTAGGAGAAAAACACTACGGAAAAATACCATTTAATTCTAAAATTACAAAAACAAACCATAAAAATACTAGCAAAGCGTATCGCGTTTTTTTTTAAAGTCACTTAAAAGATTCCAAAATGCAGCTAAAATTTTTATGGTCTTGTTTTGTAATTTTAGAATTAAATGGTATTTTTTCGTAGTGTTTTTCTCCCAAAACTGGTGGCAACCGTGGCCCCATTGCCCTATTATTCTGGTATCCATGCGCGTCCCGTCGTTAGCATTGGAGGTCACGTGATCTGCCAATCTAATACTTTAACAATGATATCTAGGGTACTAAACTTCTTTTATGCATAAAATTCTACAGTTAACCGTATAAAAAACAATGTATTTGTTTACTAGCAATTGTATATTAATGAATATTAATATTTTTATTAAAAAATCATCGTAGTCTTTCGAAGTTGCTTAGATAGCGACAAATAAAAACTAGTCGAATATCACTAACAATTGTGTCATACCATTCGAACGATATTCGGGACAACACAACGGCCTCCATAAAGACCCTTTATCGCGTTATTCCCGTCTATGCAGGATGGAAAGAATCGTTTCCAGTTCATAAACTTCGAAACGCTGCGTTCTTTTTTTTTGTTTCTTTATTACGAAACTCAGTGACACATTTTGAGAATATTTTGGAAATTTCACAGTGTCTAGACTCTAGAGAGTTGATGGACTCGCTGACTGTGCGTAGTTAATATGTTTTAACTGAATATTTATACAGTTTGTGTCGTTTCATATGGTGTGGATGGTTATTTTTATTTTACGAAGAAATGTCGTTTTAGTTTTGATTAGTAAAACTGTTTTTTTTCTTGCGGATACGATTATAATTATTTTTCTTGTCTAGACGTTTAGTGTTGTTAGTTAAAAACTCCATAAATATTGTGATGTCCTCAAGTGATGGTTACTTTGATTGTTACTAAAACTATTTTATATCCATAATATACTGGTGTCCATAAAAACTTTAAGTTCCCAATTTTAGTTTCCAATAAATGCTTCGCATAGTCTATCGAAAAGATAAATGTAATTTTTTTTTTGTCTTACATAACGGTGGGATAAGAATTTGAGGAAACATCAACGAATCTATGGAATAATAGACCAACAGTGCAACAGGTACATTACTTTTCGAAAATAATGTCTTCAAACACAAATGTGATGACGTGTCACTTCGGTTTGTAAAGTCAAGCACAAATGTCGAGCAATTCCATTTGGAACATTAACTCATTGACTTGTATGACACAACACTATCTCTAGATAAATCTTAGTTCTACTTCAGTGCTGCGTTCTTCATTATTCCATAGCTTTATTAGTTTCTCACCAAAAAATTCTTCCAAACAAAATGAAACCTATAAAATATTCTATCACTACCTCGATGCAGATATTTATTTTTTTATATAAGTGGTAAAGCAATTATTATTAAATGACATAATTTTATATCAATGAAATCGTTATCTCACAATGTCTAATGCATTAAAAAATGGTTGTAAGTTTTGTCTGAACATATTTTTGAAATATACTTGTTGTTTAACGCTTACAATGTATTTTAAGTATTAGAATGTTTACATTTGCTTTCGGGTTACAAAGCTTTGTTTACATTGGCTTAGGCTTACACAATGCACATGTTTAAGTAGCTTTTGTTTCCTCACGAGCAGACAACTTTTTATTGAGCGTTTAATATATAGTGTTGAAATTTCAGAGAAAAAAATGGGAAGTTACGATAAATATTGTTTTGTAATTTTACTCACAAGCTTATAATTGAAAATTTTCGTGTCTTAATGGTTTTGAGATTTTTTTTATGACCTACTTTTGTTTCCAGCCATTATAAAACAAATATTGAACTACACTTAGAAAATAACTTGTATTGATTTTTAAAACAAAATTTCTGTATTTTTCAGTTATTACACGCCGTGTTGAAACAATAAAAAAATCGTGTCGCGACCAAATAATGATGTATGCTTAGCACAAAAATTGTGTTGAAGGTGCAGCACGCATGTATTCTTTCGAAATGCAGTTCAGAATCTGATCAGTAATGTTTTGTATAAATACGTATATTTAAACTTTAAAAATGGATATTATGTTACATACTGCACTGTTATAAGTTTGTTATGCACATTTTAGAAAACTATATGGTTTGCAGTTTTTGACAATCGCACACAAGGATATAATAATCGTTGCTCCTCACGATCGTCAGTCATATTGGAACAATACAAATTTGTGTTTGTTTGCCATCAACACAATTATTGTACTGAAACCACATCGTATTATAATGTTGTCTTTTTTACGCAATACGAGTGTTCCCTTTGTTCTGTTTGAACCCAATATTTTTCAGCACAGAGAAGCGTTTTGATAGTTTCAATAAAAATATAATTTGGAAACTTTATGCAGATGCTTACAATTGAGTAGTTCAGTATCCTAATGGTTTTCGGATTTTTTTTCTATAACCTAATTTCTTTTCAGCCTTATAAAACAAATTTTTGAGCTGCGCATAACCAAAACCAGGACATTCCGCTCCTTACCATTAAAACATCAATGACTGAATATATTGATAAATCCAAACTACACCATTAAAAAAAATAGAGCGAATATGGATATTATTTTCGGATTTATCGCAGTCTGGAATTTTCCTTTCAAATGTAGTTCCGAATGTGGAAGTGGCACCCGTCCCCTGATTGATGACGTAGAGTCGGAAGGTGTCATTTACAAGATGACAAATGGAAAATAATGCCACAACATATCGGGCCAAAGAAAGAAGAAAAAAAAAATAGTAAAATGCATCTGGTTGTTTGGAACAACGTTTCCACGATTTTGTTGTTGTTTTTTAAGTTGATTGTTTGTTGCATTGATTTGTAGAACATGGATTTTATCAGTGGTAGATAGAACACACAAATATTGAATAAAAAAACCCAATTTTTATTAGCTTGCATTCTACCAAAACGTATATTGATAAATTATAATCAAATATTTTATTTTAAGTGTCTGCGTAAAAGTAGAACTACAAGTCATATGGCGAAATATTTTATGCGAACACAATTAGAGCACTAAAATTTTGGAACTAGAATTTAGCGTATAGAATAATGAAATATTTCCAAAACTCTATCGATATATAACGCCTTTTTTTTCGTTACAAAATATGACGACAGCTTTGTAACCACAATTTAATTACGTCATTATGTCCTGATTCAAGGGCTTCGCCAACTAATTGGCAATCATTTACATATTTACGTTGTAATCATAAACTTTAAATTTTAATTCATATTAAACATCTATTTGAAATTGAAACTTTAATAAAAATGTCGAGCGAAACATTGTGATTTTTCTTTTGAATGAAGTTCTAAATGTAGCAGTGGCATTTGATTGATGACCATGAGTCAGAAGGTGAGAAGATATCGTTTACAAGATTGCAAATGGAATATAATGCCATATCGGAAGGAAGAGAGCAAAAGAAACACACGGTAGAATAGATAGTTCGGAAATTCTTTCCTTGATTGTGTTTTGTAATGTAAAGAATGGTTATAGTTGATTATTTGTTACAGTGGTTTTGGAAGGCTAAAAATAGACAGCCGGAAAACGTACAACTTGCCTACCTACATTGATTTCTAGAGAATTAATTTTATCAGTGGCATATGACTATAAGATTTCATATTACTGAACAATTTAAAAGAGTTCAACTATTTTCGTAAAATTTGACTAACGTTATACTATGATATTGTAATTAAATAGTCAATTTGAAGTCACTGTAAAAGTGGAACTATTGGTCAAAACAATGAGTTTTACACGAATACTTGCAGAGAACTAGAATTTAATTTTGACAAAATAAAATGGAGCTATGGAATTTAAACAAAAGAAAATGAAGTTGAAAATTTGCTGATAAATCCTTTTGCCAATCTATCGACATATATTTGGTACATTTTATGTTGCCATTATGCGGCCATTAAAAAATATACAATTTTTAAAGCAATTAGTAACTTTTATTTGATCACCTAACAATATTCAATACAAGTACGTACGTAATTTTCTCTATTTCAACAACCGAAGAGGTTGAAAGTTTTTTCGACGAACAATTATGATTTTTTTTTCAAGGAGCCACATTCATGTAACCAAGATGATAAGCATGAAGGATGATGTTTTATGGTTGCCATTTAGCAATGAAACCTTCTATTTTAAGATTTAAAACATTCTAAATCCATGGTCCAACCATAAAGACAACCCATCCTTAGAGGACATTTTCCTTCAAAACTCTTGAAGACCTTTTGAAACGCGATCCTCATTAAGTTGAATTCCCAGTTCTCATTGAAGGGGGAAAGTGATTTACATATTTCATCGCCGATCCTTCAAGAAAAGTTCTTTTATTTAAGAAGAATAAAAATGGCTGAAGCTTTCTTGAGAACTAAACTTGAAGTCACCGGGGACGACTTCATATTTTTCAACAAAGCTTTCCCACGGAAAACTTCTTTCATAAGGGTGTGAAGGTTTGGTAAAGATGTAACTTACATTCAACTGTTGTGGGTGTGTTATAACTCCTCTTGAAAGCTAAAAAATTGGTAGCCAGAAGCGTTGAAACTGCATCTTCTTTCAAAATATCATTTAACTTTTATTTTCAAGTGCTATATGGTGTATTTTTTTGGTATGGGAGAATTATTTAAATTGGCACCTACTGCTTAAGAACGAGTCGGTGGCAACAAATGAAAAGCAAAGTGGGATTTAAACCCTCGATATCATATACTGAAAGGACAGTGTTTTATCCGCAAGGTTGAAGTGTATGCAATAATCTATGTCTAAAAGATATCGTCAAGACCTAAAATTTGCTCGAGAGTTTGAAAATTTTCTGGACTGCAGATCTCGGGGTCTGGGTTCGATTACCGGGTATAACGTAGTTGTAAATTGTACATATCTCAGTTTTGTAATTGGGTGAAGACCTGTTATGCTGTGTGTCCTAATAAAGTATTATTATTGTTATTAAGAGTAGACTTTTATGTATAAGAAAATGCGTAATCTTAAATAACAACCCAACTTTGTGTTTTTCCCAATCAACGTGTTCAACATACTTTGCACATATACAAATTGTTTCTCTGCCAAACATATCCTTGCAACTATGCAACGATTTATAAAATATACTGGATGGACTGCTCCATGTGCGGATCTCAAAAATTGCGACCAGTGTTGGCTCGCTAAAATGGTGGAGGCATACGTACTAGCTAAATGTTACGTCATTTGGCTCCAAGTTAGGAAATTTTCAGGTAAATGATAGTGATAAAGATCAAAATGAGCGTTGATGAATCTTTAAAAAAAAAGACCCAAAATCCCACGCCAAGTTGGAGAATCGGTCAAATATTTCCAAGTATCTGGCATCATTCAAGTTTTCTTAATTGAGCAATCCATCCGTATACATTATAGATCGTTGCAACTATGTCAAATTCATTAAATTCTTAGTATAATTGGAAAGTTTTTTACCTCAAGAATTTTATAGCCTTTAAATTGAAGCATAGAGTGGATTCATAAAATGACGAGGCCCTAAATTGAGTTTGAACAAGTTCCTAACAATGGCTGTTGTTTATGGAGAGTTTTATCAAGTTTTAAGGTGGTGTAAGGTAACCGGTGTCGCTGTGTACTTAAAATGTTAGTTAAATTTTGTTAGTGGGTGTAATTGGGACAGTTTGTTTAGTTTAAAACGGAAATTTTCCATTAGAGGTTGGAAATTTCTCTGGTAATGGTTATATTGGGTACATAAATTGCAAAAAAAGGTTTTTAAATGCTTTGTTAACAATAATTGCATAACAGGGAATTTTTTAATAGTTATTTGTCGAGAAATCAGAGACATTGTAATGATTTATTCTGAATGTAAGCAGTGTCTAATGAAACACTATATTATTTATAGAAAAACACATGGATTTTTATTTTTACGTGGGCATTTATATACATACTAGCTGTTATACCCGACGTTGCACGGGTAGAGGTGGAAAAATAATTTAACAGGCAATTTAACTATTTTTTTTCTTTCATTTTAGTTACATAAGATATGAAGATTTCCCAGTAATTTTCCATTTAATTACCCAACTTGGATATAGTAATTATTAATATTAATTTCAAAAATACCTTTGATAAGAAGCTCAAATTAAAAAGAATATATATTTAAGTAAAAAATAATCAGTAAGAATTAAAATTGGAAAAACAGCTAAATCTTAAAAGGGTCTCAAACATTTATTTTAACGCAATTCAAGGGAGTTCTATAATAAATTAAGTAACTTTTTTTTGGACACTTTGTAGATATAATACAATATAAGAAGTACAAATTTCTACCATAATTCAATACAAATGCTGAAAAATTAAGAATTTAATGAAAATGTATACAGTACTAAATCAATGCGATTGTAAATTAATGTAATCAATAATAATTGATTGAAAATAAATACAATAATAACGCTAGCAAATTTATACCGGTCTTCGCACGGATAAAAAATTATCAAATCGTTCCAAATATGTGTACCATATAACCTGTTATAGGATCAAAAACTTATGTTATTGTTCCCGCTCGTTATAAAGTATGAAATCCCGTTTCATTGCTTTAAAATTCCAAAATGAAAAATACGCTATAAAATGCACTCCTAAATGTCATCACAATTCCCTCATAAATACATAAAACCTTTTAGCTCATTTGGCGCGTTTTGGGAAATAATTTGGCGAAAAAATAGATATAGCTACAAACACGCCCATTATACAGCTCTAACACAATGACCTTCGAACAACCGACTAGATTATAAATTATTTATAAAAGCAATTGCCCATTTGGCGAGTTTTAGTTAATAATTTGGCGAGTTTGGCAACGTATTTGGCGAAAAAAAATACATAAAACACTAATATGCAGCTCTAGTGCGATGGCATTTATTAACCATCATAGTTCAGTAATAGCTTAACTATACGTTTATTGCCTAAATATGCATACATGCAGTCAACAGAAAAATCAATAAAAATCTCAACAAATAAACCCACAATAAAATCCGGTAATGGAGACTGGCGGAATTACGTTACTTGAAACATGTCAATTATTTTTCAAATAATGAAATTAGTTTCTGAAGGTAATGGCAACAGAATAAAATAAACATTTTCAATTTTAAATGTTTTCGTTAAAAGTTTTATTTAATTTTTTCAGCCGATGGCATCAGGAAAGTAAGAAAAGATCGGAATTGAGCCAAAGTGGTGTAGTTTTTTCAAAAAATTCGAATAAAAACGTTCGAAAACGATAGAAGGAATAGTCTGATTCGAAAAATTCTTAGCCTATGTTTGTTCCGGAGATGAGATGAATCTTTGTGCCAAATTTCGTGACGATCTGTTGCGTGGTTCTTTAGATCTCGTGTCTTATACAAACAAACGGAAGTTGCCTTTTATGTATATAGATTTTTAGCTTCCACACTACGTTTATAACGTAAAAAGTGGAAGGTTTTATAATCGTTCAGTCCGTCTGTCTGTCCGTCCGTCCGTCACCCACTTTCACAGAAAGAACCACAAGTCCCACAGACAAGTGGATACGTCATTTTGAAGCAAAAAATCAGATTAGGCTACATTCCAAATTTCATTAAAAAATTTAAATTAGAAGTTCATTTAAAATTTAAATAACTAAATTTTTTTAATCTACATTGAAATAACATGCAAATTCCATTTTTATTCATATTTTCAATGTTGCCATCCACAAGTCCCACAGACAAGTAGGATACGCTATTTTGAAGCAAAAAATCAAATTAGGCTACATTCCAAATTTCATTAAAAAATTTAAATTAGAAGTTTATTTAAAATTTAAATAACTAAAAATTTAATCTACATAGAAATAACATGATAATTCCATTTTTATTCAATATTTTCACTGTTGCCATTTCGTTAAACGTACGAGAAACTTCATTAAAAATAAAAATAAACACTTTTGAAAGAATATTTATTTACGTGATATAATTCAGTTTGGATTGTTGTAATATCACAATAGAGTTCTTTTGATGGTTTATTATATATGTATGAAGAAAGATGCATAGAGAATTCTAACTTGGCATAAAAGATATGCAAAGTTTTGCTTTTATTTTTAAAGCATCAATTGCACTAATTATATAATTTTCGATCTGTAAATTAATTTAACAAACGATAAATGACTGAATTTTCGAAAGAAATGTAAATGGTAAAATGTGACGACACAAAGATATTTATTAAAAAAGATTACATTATTATTCTTCGAACTTCAAACAAATTAAGCAAACGATAAAGTCTAATTATTAAATCTGAGAACGAAGATTAATGAAAATAATTAATTTTTCGTTTAAATGTTTAATTACAACTAGCTAAAGACTGTGTTTGCCGAATTTCTTTCTGAGGTGTATAAATAGTTTGTTTCCTGTTGAGCACAAATGTTGTGTGGAAGCGGTTTAAGCGACAGATTCTGTAACAAACCTACTTGTTTTATTATATTTTGAGCATCTTGTTTAAATATTTATTTTAAATGTATAATATTTGATCGAAGTTTGTAGTTTATTGTTACAGTACTTTACGAGTATTTCTCTTTATTTTAAATACATTAATTCTTAAAGAATAGAATTTCATTTAAAAATCATAATAATACACATGGGTATAGCTAAAAGAAAGTTAGTTTGCTTAGTCTTTAAAGATTGTGATCAGATGTATATGTATTACTTGTAAATAATTTTGTATAAGTAAAGTAAGTACCTCTTAAGTAAGTATTTAACGAAAAAAAAAATTGCTGCAAAAAAAAAATTATGTATAAATTACTGATATATAAAAAATAATAAATTTATTATCACAAACCTTATTGATTTTCGTGGTAATAGTATTTTAATTACTAAGTAGTTGGGCACTAGTTGTATAGTTTGGCATTTTTATACTCTTTTTTTATGTAGTTTATGATTGTGAAACTTACTCAGACCTTTTTATAAGAGAATTTTCATTAGAGTTATTTAAGCCATCATTTAATGCAATTACTAATAAATGTAATCATTTCATCTTTTTAATTAATCTGGCAAAAATACGAAAAATGTTAAGAAAATATAAAATTAAGGTAAAATAAGTTGTTTAAAGCTTAACTTCAAATTACGCAGAAGTTTATAAAAATTGTCTTTCTCATTTCAATCCTTGAAAAATATTCATAATTTTTCTGAAAAACAAATTTAGGTAAAATAAATTATGCATCGTGACTTCACTTTAAATAACGCTAGATTTTATGACAAATTTCTTCATCTTAATTTTTAAAAAAATATTTGAAAACAACTGTTTTCGCTTAATGAAAATCAGTAAAGCGATAAAACAAAGACTTTGAATAATTTTAAACGCTTTAGCTAAAATGCTCCTTTGGAAGAAATTTAGCGGATATTTTCTTTTATACTCGATTTAAATCCGACACGACTATCCACTTTCAAAAGCAAACATTACTAAATTTTCCCTTTCATCAATTGTTTTACATATTCACCTGAATTGGTATTTTACGGCCATTTGCGCAATGCATTATTCAAGAACCTCGATAATTCCTAGAAAGCTTTTTTTTATTCGAACAACATAATTTCTCTGTTGCCATTCAGATCTCTATTAAAGTCATTTTTATTTCCAAATGATCCTCCTCAACGACATGAATAAAGTACAATGACTATCTAAAGGTTGGGGAGGGGACCAGGATGAAACATGAATAGGCGATAAATATTGATACTTTTGGCGACTTAATTCTTATTTTAGCGTAAACATTACTACAAACAATAAATAAGAAATATTTTTTTAAGCTTTGACTATCTTAAAGTAAGTATAATCATTTAAATTTGTTATATTATTGTAAGTATAATCATTTAAATAAACAAATCATTTAAATTTGTGTATATATTGTGGGGATCAGCACAAATACCCAATACTGGCCCTCACGCTCCCAATACTACTTTGGTCGCGAGAGCTGGTATTTGGTATATGTACTGACCACCACAGTACTCTCCTACCAGTGAGTTGAAGGAGGAACGATTGATGTACATTGAGCTAGAAGGGAAACTGGAGTGAAGTGTCAGCGAGCCGAAAACCCACTCACACCCTTTTGAGCGAACCGGGCAGAAAAGGACTATTTTCCCTACACTCGTATGCAATGCTTGTACGAGACCCCTCTATCATATTGACTTGAGCTCCTAAATGTATTTTAACATTTTTAGTTCGAAAGAAGTTAACTTTCTTTAACTTTGAAGTCCAACTTTTTTAAGAAATAACCATATTGATCGCTAACTAAGAACCAGCGTAGACGAACCCAATAGCGAAATAGGCAAGTTTCTAGGTTTTCTGCCCGGTTCGTTGCTGCTGCAGTACTGTGAATTAATCCGCGTTTCGTTAGTGGACCGGCTCGTTTGCTGCCCTGTTCAGTGAATCACACACCTCACTCCAGTTTTCCTTCTAGCACTCAATGTTGATGTTAGACTGCCTGCTTTGAGTCTCAGGACTGTTGTTGTGGTGTGAAGGTTGTAAATGTGCACTATTATAGATGGCGCCACACCCGATGACATAAATGCAGTTACGGGTCTGCCCAGTTTTGATCCCTTTACCTTTTGCAAGTTAGCCCAATACCGAACCGTTGGCGACAAAGTAATTACTAGGTTTCGAGGGCATCAAAATTTTTTTGGTCACGTGAAAATTGTCCGACATACGCCATTAGATGTTGTTTCGTTGGATGTCATCAATAAAGAGATACGTGTTGGCCCGGTTTGGATCCCAGAACCACTTGCATGTAAGCTCAATACCAAACCGTCTACGACAAGTTAATTTAGGACTAGTATTGGGTATTAGTGCTAATCCCTACAATATTAAAACACTAATTGATTTTAGTATCTTGTATTAGAAATACACAAAATAGCTGAGCCAAACCCACGTGACATGGAAATGATGTTAGTCCCCTTTATCTTCGACAGTGCTCTCAATCTAATCTTATTAGAAGTACTTGATCCAGCTGAACCCCACTTAATTTTTACGGACGATTTTAGTTAAATAAACACTCGATTTTTTCCCCAAATTTCCCTTACAAATCAAAACCTTTTTTTATTGGTGATAAATGTGTGCTTTTTTTTTAACATTCTTCGAAGCGTTCTAAATGCAACAAAGTTCCTCTATTGCTGGAAAAGAGGAGGGGGATGTTGATTAAATTTATTTGCATAATTTCGCTTTCACGCCCTTTCGAATGGTGGAATAATTACTTGTTCAATGATGGCGCTTAGTGAAGATCGCTAGTGGGAATTGTAGTTTTAATTGCAAGCAAAATAAATAGTGTTCCATGTTAAATAAAAAAAATGGTTTTGTAAAGCTGACAAATATTTTTAATTATTGGTTGGAATTTTTTTGGGTAAACTTTACATAACGCATGGAGTAAGCTTTGGAAAACGCTTTGAAATTATTTTATCTGTCACATAATTTTTGTCCCTTTTGACAGAATAACCAAGCCACAATACAGGTACACATCAATGTATTATAAACTTAAGTAGTTACATATTTTCTAAAATAACTACAACACGATTCAACAGGAACCTCATAAAACATAAAAATGGTCTTGTTACCATTAAAAAGGTTTTCTTGTACTATATCAAATAACCACTAACAAAAATGTAACCTCTTTCCATACGCATAATTCCGGAAAAACTAAAAACATGAAATATATGTAGAACTATTGATGATTCAACGGATATTATAATAAGCCCATGTGAAATAAATATCAATGTTATTCACACTAAAGTAACTACATGTTAAAGGGCCTGATACTTTTCTCGCGTAGAATCGAAATTTTTTATCGATATTTTTTTTCGTAAATTTCCCTTTCATTTCTGTATTACGTTAGGCTGTACAAATATCTGATGATGACTTATGATGACAATTTGACTCCCAAAATAATATAAAATCGAAATAAGTATTTTACATATTTTCTACATTTTTATATGTTTTGCACTCACAAAACACACTCTTATTCTTATACTATCTCAACCTCTACCAATATTTAAATACTTTCCTTGCTCAGAATTACACCCGAAAAATCCCCGGAATGATACTTGAAAATATCTGGCGCAACAATGTACCTGGTAAAAATATCTGGCGCTCTTCCAATTCACAAAATTGTACAAAAGTTAAATAAGTTATTCAGCCATTTTCCCACATCGTTATATGTTTTACACTTACAAAGCACGCTCTTATTCTTACACTGCCTCAACCACCACCAATAATAATATGCTTTCCTTGCTCAATATTACGCCCGGAATAAAACTTGAAAATATCTGGCGCACTGTTGATGTCTTTTAACACTCCCGAAATAACATGAATGTTAAATAAGTTATTAAAATATTTTCTAAATCTTTAGATGCCCTTTACACTCACTCTTATCCTTATAATACCTCAATACCACCAATATTTAACCGCTTTCCTTGCTCAATAGTACGCCCGAAAAATCGCCGGAATAAAACTTGAAAATATCTGACGTACTATTAATGCCTTTTCCTACTCCCAGAATATTATAAAAGTTAAATAAGTCATTTATAAAATTTTATGTCAAATATTTTCATGTTATTACGATATTTTCAACCTTTGTTGTATGTTTTGCATTTACTCTTATCCTTGCACTGAGGCACCACCAATATTTTTTCTTCCAAACCGCTTCACTTGCTCAATAGTACGCCCGAAAAATCGCCAAAATAAAACTTGAAAATATCTGTCGCGCTATTGATGGCTCTTCCGACAGAATAATAGAGGCGGACAATGCGGTACTTTATCGCGGCCATCCGTCACAGAAAGGGGATCAGATAACTGATATAACTCTGGAATTTAACAAGGATAAGGGATGCGAGTCGGAAGGGTTCCAAGTGCCATTTGGAGAAATTCGCCAAAATATCTGGCGTACTATTGATGTTTTTTTCTACTCCCAAATAGTAAAAAGCTTAAATGAGTAATATGTTTTACACACAGAAAAAATATTTTGTTGACAAGAACAAAAATTTGTTGTTTCAACAAAATTTTTGGTCAATATAGCGCAACAACAATTTTTTGTCAGTACCAAATTATTTTGTTGAAATTATTTTGTTGATTCAACCAAAATGCGCCAAACCGAAAATGCGCAATGACCGACCACAGGACTTCGGACCCAACAGATTTAAAGAGTACGTAATCCGCATATACTCGGTAGGTCTTCAGTGGTACGGGACTCGATCGCGGGACCTTCCGATCTCGAGACCGAGACGCTGACCACTAGGCTCACTACGGCCCAAGTTTCTTTGAAAATAGCAAATCAAATCCTTTCACTACGATTAATGGCCGAATGGCGCCTTAAATTTTCTTCGAATTGCCGTTGATGACAGGGGCCATGAGTCACAGTTAAAAACAGCCAACAGCAGGCCGTGCTTACATCAACCAAACGGGTTTTGTTGTGGTGAAAATACTCGCTTTTGGTGGACAAGTAAAATATTGTTAAGTCAACAAAATTAGTCAACAAAACACGTCAACAAAAAAAATTTGGTTCTCCCAACAAAACATTTTTTTCTGTGCATTTTTAAGTGTTTTACACTCACCCCAAAACACTCTTATCCCTATACTACCTCAACCACCACCAATATTTAACCGTTTTCCGTGCTCAATCCCCGAGTATCTGCCTTAGTAACCCATAGTCTACCAAAAGAATCCCCAAGGTGGAGATGAGTTACTTCGGCTTTATACTACTGTTTTTGATGTTATCTTGAATACTGGTAGGAAAGCAGTGGTACATAAGCGCCATCTAGTTTTGGATGGTATATCAGCGCCATCTGATGGTTGATGAGGTTGCGCGTGTGATAAACCGCCACACGCGGAAAAATAAAAACTTGAAAATACTTGGTCCTCTATTGATGGCTTTCCCAACTCTGTACTATTATAAAAGCTAAATAAGTCTGATTCTCCGATAAGTCCGAATTCTTCCATCTATTATAAATTTTAAATAGGTAAATATTTACTATAATTTTTATATGCTTTACACTGACAAAACACGCTCTTATACTTATACTACCACCAATATTTAATCGCTTTCCTTGCTCAATATTACACCGGGAATAAAACTCGAAAATATCTCGTGCACTATTGATGTCTCTTAATACTCAAAAAATAGCACGGAAGAGTTAAATAACCGACTCTCCAATTCATCCAAATTCCCCTGACTATTATAAAAGTTAAATAAGTTATTTAAATATTTTCTACATTTTTATTTGTTTTACACTACCCACAAAAAACACTTTTATCCTTAGACTTCTACCAATATTTACCCTTGCTCAATAGTACGCCCGAAAAATCGGCGGAATAAAACTTGAAAATATCTGGCGCGCTATTGATGGCTCTTCCGACAGAATAATAGAGGCGGACAATGCGATACTTTATCGCGGCCATCCGTCACCGAAAGGGGATCAGGTAACTAATAAGTTATTTAAATATTTTCTATATTTTTATATGTTTTACCACACACAAAACACACTCTTACCCTTATACTACCACCTATACTTAACCGCTTCCCTTGCTCAATAGTACGCCCGAAAAATCCCCAGAACATGCTATTGATGACTCGTCCGAGTACGAAACTTGTATAAATGTTAAGTAAGTTCTTTAAATATGTTCTACATTTTTATATGCTGTACTCCCACTCTTATCCTTATACTACCTCAACCACCACCAATATTTAACCGCTTCCCTTGCTCAATAGTACGCCCGAAAAATCATTCGAAATAAAACTTGAAAATATCTGGCGCGCTATTGATGGCTCTTCCGACAGAATAATAGAGGCGGACAATGCGATACTTTATCGCGGCCATCCGTCACCGAAAGGGGATCAGGTAACTAATAAGTTATTTAAATATTTTCTATATTTTTATGTTTTAACCACACAAGAAACACACTCTTACCTTATACTACCACCTATACTTACCGCTTCCCTTGCTCAATAGTTTCGCCCGAAAAATCCCCAGAACATCTATTGATGACTCGTCCGAGTACGAAAATGTATAAATGTTAAGTAAGTTCTTTAAAATATGTTCTACATTTTTATATGCTGTACTCCCACTCTTATCCTTTATACACCTCAACCACCACAATATTTAACCGCTTCCTTGTAATAGTACCCCGAAAAATCATTCGAATAAACTTGAAAATCTGGCGCGCTATTGATGGCTCTTCGACAGAATAAAAGAGGCGGACAATGCGATTACTTTATCGCGGCCATCCGTCACGAAAGGGATCAGGTAACTAATAGTTATTAAATATTTTCTATATTTTATATGTGTTTACCACAAACAAAACAACTCTTACCCTTATACTACCACCTATCTTAACCGTTCCCTTGCTCATAGTACCCGAAAAATCCCCTAACATGCTATTGATGACTCGTCGAGTACGAAACTTGTATAAATGTTAAGTAAGTTCTTTAAATATGTTCTACATTTTTATATGCTGTACTCCCACTCTTTTCCTTATACTACTCAACCACCACCATATTTAACGGCTTCCCTTGCTCAATATACGCCCGAAAATCTTCGAAATAAAACTTGAAAATATCTGGCGCGCTATTGATGGCTCTTCCGACAGAATAATAGAGGCGGACAATGCGATACTTTATCGCGGCCATCCGTCACCGAAAGGGGATCAGGTAACTAATAAGTTATTTAAATATTTTCTATATTTTTATATGTTTTACCACACACAAAACACACTCTTACCCTTATACTACCACCTATACTTAACCGCTTCCCTTGCTCAATAGTACGCCCGAAAAATCCCCAGAACATGCTATTGATGACTCGTCCGAGTACGAAACTTGTATAAATGTTAAGTAAGTTCTTTAAATATGTTCTACATTTTTATATGCTGTACTCCCACTCTTATCCTTATACTACCTCAACCACCACCAATATTTAACCGCTTCCCTTGCTCAATAGTACGCCCGAAAAATCATTCGAAATAAAACTTGAAAATATCTGGCGCGCTATTGATGGCTCTTCCGACAGAATAATAGAGGCGGACAATGCGATACTTTATCGCGGCCATCCGTCACCGAAAGGGGATCAGATAACTGATAACTCTGGAATTTAACAAGGATAAGGGATGCGAGTCGGAAGGGTTCCAAGCGCCATTTGTCTTTTTGTGAGATAAAAACGCACGTTTGCCAGATGGTGGAGAGGATAGATTTCCAAATGGTAGGATATCGAAGGGTCTGGCGGCGTTTTATATGGCCTGTTTCCCTGAATTATTGTCGAAATGGAACACACTCTCGGATTCTTTTAGAAAGGTAAGGGTCGGCGATGGTAAAGAATGATAGCCAGTAAGAGTGGATAAGTATAATATATATTTTTAAACAATATGGATTAAAGAGTATCTCGTAGACGGTTAAAATGTTTCTAAAATGGAATACAACTACTATAATAATTTCATTTATAACGCTTTATAACAGCTTAATAAAAAAATATGATTAGTATTTTATAACCTTTTAAGACCCGAGAAAAATCCTGCACGTATATTCTTAATATAAACATACTTTTCATACACATATGTACTAAAAAGTATGTTTTGCAAAGTAATTTTTTAAAAAAAATATGTTTAATAATTACTGAAGTACACGTCTTAAGCTTTAAAAATACACATTTTTTATGCTATAATTGCAGAAAAAAAGGCCGTATAACTTATTTGTAGTTAACAATTCATTTTAACATTGTTTATATGCAAAATGCCTTTAAATTAACTATTAAAAGAACTTTTAGAAAAGTTTAAAGAAAGAGCTAGTTTAAAGTTATTGTTTAAGAACTCTAATATCGTATCGTATTGACCCTCGTTCAACTTTATTTTTTTTTATAGAGATAAATGACTGATACTTGTAATCAAAGGCTGAAAACTGATTTTCGGATATTCTTCTATCGGACCAGGTCAATTTCGAAACTAATTAACATGCTAATTGCTTGTGGGGAGGTTTTAAAAAATTTCCCCGAATGGGGGCTCCAGGTCGCAAGATGATAAATAATACATGTTTGGTCAAATAGTAAAATATAAGTGCCTCCAAAATATCAAATATATGCCTACAATAAACTATAAAATTTTAATTAGCATTTATCGAAACACCATAAATAAAAAAAATTAAGAAATATTAAAGAAAGAAGAGCAAACAAACTTAAGGTACATAACTCAATGATTATGCTAAATCTGCTAATTATATGAAATATGCAAGCAATAAAAAATTAATCAATAAAAAAAGCAAACAATCACTCTATTCATGTTGCTTCGTCAGGGGCACAGAGCAAGAAAGGAGGGTGTTAAGGTTTGCTGTAAATCATATGATTAAGAGCCATAACTGTTCCCAACACCTAGCAACAACAACAAAAAAAGAAACAGAAGAAATTCAACAATCCAACAATCTAATTTCTTGCATTGTTAAATATTTATAGTTCTTTATTCTTTCTTTTTATTGATAGAGCGATTGTTTCGATTTTTATTGTTTAATTTTTGTATTGTAAAGTGTCTACACATTTAAACAAATAAAAATGTCCAATAATAATTCTGGACTTTGAATTATAACAATACGAATCTTTGGAATAGTCTACAATCATTTTAATTTCTTAAATACTTTATAAATATATTGTAAAATATCTAAACATTACACGAAAATATTGCTTTTTAATATTGTGTTAAGTTGACAGAATGAACTAATTCAACTTAATTAGTTCCATAATCGACAAAAAGATAAATATAGTTAATCAAAATCAACTATGTAAACTCTTATTTATCGGCTCTTTATATTCAAAACATCGCACAATTACAAATTTACCCTATATGTCAAACTTTCCCAATCACAGACCCGAACTCAGGAAAGATGACATTAAAACCCGAGGAATTTGCGTCGAGGCCATTAATCATTCAGTCTCTTCCCATCTGACACAAGGAGTAAAAAGTGTCTAAAAGTACTCACACACTACGCGGAAGTAAACAGTTTCTATGATGGTCTCCTTCAAAGCGTCGCTGTCAGCGTTGCACGTGAAAGTCTTGTTGTCGGGATCCTATGGGAAAGAATAGTTATTTATGCAACTAGTGTGAAAAGTAAGGCTTTTTTAAACGAGTTGAATAAATTATTTCACGAGTGAGGTACGAGCTAGTGAAATAAATTCACGAGTTTACAAAAGGCTATTTTCAACGTGTTGTCATACACTATTTTTTTTATAATAACGTGCAAAAAAATATTTATTTAATTGGCATTTATTGATTGGCTTATTAATTATTTTGTTATCACGTTCAAATGATTTGAAGGTGATTATTTATATTAATGATTATTTAAAAATCACGTGCAAAAAGTATTTCTTTAATTGACATTAGAAATAAGACGCCAAATAAAGAATCACGTTCAAATAAAGAATTTTACACCAATCACAAAGCCGCCGAATAAAATATCACGCTCAAATAAATAATTTTACACCAATCAGATGTTCTTATTTACTTTGTCGGACTAGTGCGTAAAATTAACTTTGAAACACTATTTCGTTAAAAGCATCACTTTTACCACGATTATTGATTTGAAGAAAATTAGTTTTTATGCACTATATTATAAAAAGGTTTTTAGAGGTGTGTAATTAGTTTGGATTTAGGAGTAGATGGAGAGTGAGATTTATTGGTAGGAATGGTGTCGGGTTTTGTCAGGTATGATTGGGAGGAGATGTAGGTTTGTTTGCTGAAAGTCAAATGATTTGAAGGAGAAATGGAGTAAGGAGGCATGAAGTGATGTTTAAAATCAAGTGTTTTAAATTTTAAGGGGATACGGTACCCAAAAAATTGGTCAAAATATCTATTTTTCACTTTTTACTTCTTATTATTTACAATATTTTTCTCAACATTTACTGAAAGTGTCATAATGATGATATGTTTTGTAGAACAAAAGTTATTAAATATTTTCTGGAGTCATTCCTATAAGTTTGAATACGTATTTCGTCTGGTTGCAACCTTTTTTTCTCTGTTTCGCGTTTTTTAATTCTTGTGTTTAATAAATCCCTAAAGCTTTTTTTCAAATTAAGTTAGAATTTTGAAATTTTTTACCTGTATTCTTATATGTATGGTGCACAAAATCGTGCACGTAATAAGGTCTACTATGTATGGTTTTTTTTAAATGTTGAATTCAATAATTTGTAATTTTTTTGTGATTTTCAGTATAAATGAATGTTATTTTGTAACTGTAGCTCACATTTAAAATCCATGCACAGTTCTTGAACAAATAGTACTTAAAAAAAACTATAAAAGTTTGGTGCAGTTTTTCTCAAAATTGAAAAAGGAGTAGAGTTTTAAAAAAGTTCAAAATTTTGACTTTTTTTTTAAATAAATGAAAAACTACTTGTAAATATTTTTTATTGCTAGAAAATGTTTATTTTGAGTGAACATTATATAAAACCACTATAATTTACAAGTTTATGTTATTAATTCTAGAAATAATGTTTTTTGGGTACCGTATCCCCGTAAGATATTTATAAAATAGCGTCCTGCCACGTTCAATAGAACATTTCATTATGCTAATAGAACATCTTCATTATGCTGATTGCTGATAGATCATATCTGAAGTTAGTAATTTAAATCCGTACAAAACCATACATTCACTAATGATAGGTGTAGAATTTCGCATATATCTACGGCGCAATGTAGCGAAACTAAGAATCCACAAAATGTATAGTCTCGGTTAATGTAAAAGGAAGTGCATCAATCAATATATTATACTAACCCTAAATTTATCCATTATTTATCGCAGAAAATTAGGTCAATCGAGCTATAGAAAAATGGAACTGTAATTCAATTTGGTAAAACTTGAAGTATACCAAAAGTATTTATCTCAGTCAGGGTAGAAAGGCTATGTCCAATTTGAAAACTTTTTGGATGCTATGTAGCCTGAGTTTACCCAAAAAGGGCTTTCATCAAAAGATTTTGGGCTTTGATCTATTATTCTTTGTTCCATTGCTCCATTGATTTTCACCGATTCAATGTTTTATTGCTTCACCAATAGATCTTGTGAAATTTGCTGCTCTCATTTTGCGATTGTAAATGCAAGGTTTTCAATATCAAAAAAATCAATTAAATTTTAATATAAACTTCGTCAGAAACATGACGCATTTATAATAATTATTTTTTATTTTCGAAAAAGTCAATGAAACAAATACAAGTTTAGACAAACTTACGCTTTTTCGTGATTTTTGTTTTTTAACGAATGAATATTCGAGATTTTAAAAACTCTTGAAATAATGAAAAAATTATCCAGACCTTAATGTGTTTTTTTTATTTCTTATCTTTTTTAACTACCACTTTAAAACTTGATTACTAAATGATAATAATAATAATCTTTTATAAATCATTAAGGCACCAAAAGTAAGAAACCCCCCCCAAATAATTTGTTTCTGGAAACTGGCATTGGTAGCATTTTCTTAACATTATGCGTAACATAGATCGTTGGTCTTTACCTGCCTATTGAGGGTTACAGTAATATTCGATGACGTCATCCAGCCGCCTTTGTGCGTTTCTACCAGAGCTGGGCTGGTTTCGGCCGGTTCTCCGTCTACCGTCCAGTACAGTCGAGATGCCGGATTGCTGGGACCGGCCGAGCATGTTAAAGTCACCAATTGTCCGACAGCGCCCTCTGTTGGGCCAGTAATGAGGATCTGGTCAGGAGCGACTGTGGAAAGATAACATTAAAAGTTTTAAATGTGATGAAATCGGTTTATGGTTAGGTAGAAGTTATTATTTTTCTGTAAATCAATTTAGAAATGGTTTATTGAAATATATTTAAAACCTCTTTTTGTATTTTATAATTCATATTTAAAAAATAAATAACATTCAAATATTTCAACAATTTAAAACTATACACATCATAGATGAAGTGGTAAAATTTGAGTCATTATTCTTAAAGAACACAACAACAAAATTATTAGTTTAAGTTTATTTTACTCATTTTATTTTCAAAAATATTACTTATATATTTTAATTTGAATAAAACTTGATACTCTCATTCTAACAACAAAATCAAGACAAATGACTCAGACAATAATTTTAAAACTTTTAATTCACATATTTACACGACAAAACTAACAAACTAACCCGAAATCTAACTCTACAATCCAACCCCTAACCCCCCAAAACAACAAAAACCGAGATCCAAAAGTCCCAGTTAATTACTCACTCCCATTTCACCCCTAAAGCCACTTGTACCGTCCCAAACCCAGTCCCGTGTACCCCAAAGTACCACTGTACCCCTTCTCTAGAACTAATTAAATCTCCAGGGGACTTGTTTAAGCAGCCAATTTTCGTGGAGCGAGGCTCCTTAAAGTTGCCATGTCATCCCCGAATCCTGCCTTTAGTTATGCAAATACACGTGGCGTGCATTCGCTACCTTAGATGTAACTTTGGAGACTTGGCTTTTGGGGATGAGGGAAGGTGTAGTAGTTAAATGTGAGTGGGCTTGGATTTGGATCAGGATTTAAAACGACCAGAAGTGCTGCATTTCGCAGTGCTGTGCTACTTTAAGTTTTTGGCTTGCTTGTTTGAAAGAGTCATAAAATATGTAAAATGTTCTGTTTTTTTGGATTTGTGCTGCAAAATGTCCCGAATTTTGCGTGATAATAAACTTGCGCACATCACAAAGTGAAGCTGTTATAAAATGTTTTCCGTTCAAGGTATTGCTGAAAGAGAGTTACGGAATTAAAACTCGGTACACGATTTCGTCGTGTCTGTCAGACGTCATATTTATAGAAAAATATTGCATGCAAATATGGTATAGCTGTCGCGACTCGAACTTAGAAACGAATACTTTGACGTTGATGTTAAAATCGCAATGTAAATATCTATTATTGATGGTAATTGAAAGTCGTGTGGTATCTCACACCCCTAGTTTCTATTTCTAGCAGCAGCACTTAATACTAATCGATACGTGTAACAAATATGCTGATATGAGAATATGAGTTGAACATTATCTAATATGAAGTATCTCACAGCATCAGTATGTTTGTTTCTGATTGAGTTGTACGTATATTTGTACCCCGAGCCAATTAGCACAATAGGGCCTATCAGCCAATTACATGCCTGCGTTTACCCGAATAATGACAGTAGCAATCTCCAAGATAAACCAAGATTCATACATTACCTACGTTAGTACATGACGCCAAAATCTAGTGGTATAATTCGTCAGATGTTTTGTGCTCTTCTTGAAATGGCCTTACGAAATCGGTTATTGTCTGCAGGTTCCAAGTCTGAAGTTTTGAATTGCAAGTTCACAGTATTTGGTAAAGTCATTAGTTTAAAACACTAACTTATGTCAAACATGAAACGAGGAAAGCTATTGAGAATATAAAGATTAAACTTTGCTTACAATAAGACCTACAGCATCTATTTTTTTCGAGTTAGGTTTCTTTATGCACATCACACCCAAAGAAATACGTGGCCTTACTCAGCAAAAATTAAATGCGCGCCTGCGTTTACCGAATGGACGGGCCGATGCCAAGATTACCAAGATTCATACAGTTCCTCACGTTAGTACATGGCAAAAACTAGTGTTTACATTTCTCAGGATTGATTTTTTGTTTTTCTTTATCTGTGAACACGGCCATCTTCCACTCTTGAAATTGCTTTTTTACAGATTATTGATCTGCAAGTGTAAAAAATCTTGCAAAGTTTGAAATTGCAAATGTTGCACGAAGAAATTTGGGAAAGTGCGCAAATTGATGCGTTCTCAAACCAATACCTCTATGTTAATCAAACTGAAAAAAACTATTTTCAGCCAATTTTCCGTAATGAATATGTTAACACGTGTTTTTAAAATAAAAAATTTTATTAAAAGTTGCTATGTTGTCCCACTTTAAAGCTTCGTATTGCAAACATAACACAAGCTGTAAAAAACTTGCAAAATTTAACATTGCAAAAAAATTAAATTGCGAAAGCCTAAGACAATTTTATAGGGGAACGGCCGAGATCGCGGTCTCCAAACTCAAGTGCTCAGTGTTAACCAATGGGAAAAAAACTATTTTCCCTGCCACATTCTCGGCTGTATTGAATATTTACAGCTTTTTTTTTATATAAATTAGATAACTTACAGGTCTCTATCTCCCACTCTTTGAAATTGCTTCGAATATTTACAAGATATGTTATAAACATATCACAAGCTGTAAAGAAATACTTGCAAAATTTAACATTGCAAAAAAAATTAAATTACGCAAAGCCTAAGACAATTTTAAGGGGGAACGGGCGCGATGGATCGCGGTTCTCCAAACTCAAGTGCCTCAGTGTTAATCCAATGGGAAAAAAACTATTTTCCATGCCACATTTCTCCGGCTGTATTGAATATTTTAACAAGCGTTTTTTAAAATAATAAATGTAGATAACTTACAGGTCTCTATCGTCCCACTTTTTGAAATTGCTTCGAATATTTTGTGTAAAGTTATTTATTGAAAATTAAAAAACAAATAATCGAACCCATTTCAAAAAGTGGGAAGGTCGGGACCTGTAAGTCAGCTACATTTATCATACAAAAGAATCCGCTTGCAAAAATATTCAATACAGCCGGAGAAATGTGGCAGAAAAAAAAATTCTCCATTGGATTAACACTGATACACTTTGCTTTGGAGACCCCTGGTCCAGCGCGCCTATTCCCCCTTAAGCCAAACGTCGAATGAGGTAGCTTTGGTTCAAGCATAAAACCCTAGCACTGACTTTCTTCTTGAATAATTTTTCTACTCATAGGTCAAGACAGAGTTGCCACGAATTGAAAAAGGCAAGTGCAATTTTTTAAAGAGTGTATTTTATTAAAAGTTATTAGCTTGAAAAGCTTGAGCCAAAGTTATCTTTCAGAGCAAAAGTTACCGTATGGATTTTACTATTGAGGTACCAGTTAAATGACCAGACGGTCCCTGGAATTTCTCATGCAGCACCAATACGGAGAAATAAGCGCGAGTTTTCCGTTACTTCTGCCCTAGTAATGGGAGTAGTTTTCGTCCTCCTTAACCCTATTTTAAGAGGATTATAAGGAACGAAAGAGGCAGAGCCGTTGTGTAAGAAGTCGAACTCGAAATCTTCTGACTTTTAGTAGGGTATTCGAATTCCCGGTCCTACTTTAAAGTGAAATTCGTAGAAGAAGTTTTAGAGAAATACCTTTAAAATATCACATTGGAAATGCAACGTGAGGCTTGAAATGTTAGAATTGTTTCTGTTTATGTAAGAGTTTAGTATTTCGTTATTCAACAGTTAGTAATTGTAGTGACAGTTATAAGTGTTCGCACATCTGGGATATTTGGTATTTTTATAATTTCTCAAAAACTACTAAAAAAATATAAACAATTATTTTGAAGACTTGTAACTCATACTACGGTAAACTTTTTCGTGCATAATTTTTGATAGAACTTTTAGGACATATATTTCACACAGTTTGGCAAATTGTCATAAAGTTGTGTTTATTCAACATAAGAGTGTTCAAAAAGTTTGCAATCTTAACCTACTACTACTACATTAGACCAATTATTGTTGCACCCAAACGAGTACTATAACACGTGTTAAAAATCATCAAAGAATTTTACAAATTTTAAGTAGTTTTTGAGAAATTTTACAAGTACCAAGATATTTCTAGTCTAAGATTACTTTTAAAAGTCTCTGTAAGTTAGTTAGATCACTTTACTTTTTTTTAAAAAATATAACTAATGGAATAATTAATTGTCATTTCATTGTCTCTAAAATTTCAAAATATTTTTTTTACCAACGTCCGACGTCTCTTACTATACACCCAAGATCGGGGTTTATATATTTATTCCTGAACTATCTCTGGACAATGGTTTGAGGTTACTAACGAGGAAACAGTTGTAAATCGAAAAGGTGGTGACAAAATGGCTTCAAAAAAGGATTTTAAACAAACCTCCAGGAAAGATCGAGACATCGTCAATTTATCAAGCGTTCTTTACCAATAGCCTCGAAAGAAAAGAGACTAGCCACGAATATCGAAAAAATATGCTGTGGTGCGACGTATTTTAAAGCCGAATAACCACTTACATTTCTGCTGTGCTTTCGTCAATACGACGTTTTATTTGGCAACAAACGCGCCGAATAAGCGGACTTGGACTATACATAAGTTTTTTTCTTGTATATACTATATTCAATCACGTTAAACATTAATCAAGGTTTTATGTAGTTAGAACAAAAATTATTATTTCGTAAAATGTACTCGAAACATAATTAAGTAAGCATTAGGCCTGCTTTTCAACTGAGTAATGTTTGTTTATGGATATGAAATTGCTTTCGATTTATTTGATACAGAAACACATGTTTTGCATATTTATGTAATTTTTTTAAAAAAAATATTTAAGCAGTTCTTTTACTTAACTTTAATTCTGTGTTTTGAACCTTTGAGGCCTTTTTTTCTCTTTAGTTCACAGATGCATGATCAAAAAAGTAATTAAAAAGTTTTTCAAACAAATAAAGACGTAGAATATCATTAATATTTTAATTTAAAAGTTATTTCCATACGCTAAATACTGTCTTTCATAACATTAAAAACTTTCTAAAACTAGTCTTTACATTTCCACTGCTCTCCTATTCAAGACATCCAAAAACCAAGCAAGAAAACTTCACGAAATGTCCAAAAGAAAGTAACATTTCTTAAATAAAAACTCATTAACGAAGTGGAACTCATTTATCGATAGCAGATGACAGAAACCAGATACAGCCCAGACATATCCAATACGGAAAAGAAACCCACGGAATTAAACCCATGGGCTAAATTAGTCCCGTGGCCTTAAGCCCCCTTGCCGAGAAACCCGTACGAGAAAGAGAAAGAAAAAAAATGAATAAAGTGCATCGCAATGTCATCTCTTCCTGGAAGTAAATGAAAACCTGAAACTTCTTTTGGGTCTGATGAAAATGGTTTCGAAAGAGAGGAGAATGTGTGACTGCGATAAAAGCGCGAAGACCTGGTTTGGAAAAGCTGTAACTAGAGTCTACTTCTAGAGGTTTAATACTCCTAGAGGTAACTTATAATACTTTTTAGGAATTGGTAGGCCGAAAGTTGCGCCTAACCTCAATCCTCAGGGCGGGGCATGTTTTTTTGAGGGATAGAAGACATTGTTTGGCATAGTTAAGAGGGATTGTCAGTTCCATAGAGCTAATGCATTAGCTTCGGAATCACAACTTCCACAGAAGTATTGCTTTGCCATGTTAGCCCTTTTCCCCCAGGTATGATAATCACCATAACATCGAAATAAAACAAATTTGAAACGGAAATGTTATCTAGTTATTTAATTATATATTTTTGAAGTTTTAAAATTCCCCAAATGCCCAGCAGATGGCGACACTATTATAAAACTTTATCAATTAATAATTAAATAACCGTATGTTATTTTTTCTTCAATTTTATATTAAATTGATGTTATGATGATTCCCATACCTGGTGAAAATGGGATAACATGACAGAGCAATTCTTTTGCAAAAGTTGTGATTTCAAAACTAATGCATTAGCTCTATGGGACTGACAGTCCCTCTTATGCTGTCACCATAGGCAAGCCTTTCAAATATGGACAAATTTTCTAGCGGGTGGTTTGTTTGTGGGGTATAAAACAACGTTTAACGTAGCTGTGACGAAAATATGCCAGAAGTGGGGAGTGAAAAGGGATCCTACTAATCATACCTACACAGTAAAATAAAACCATTCAGTTTGTATGCCATAAAAATATCGAGTAATTAACAGGGGACAAACACTTTTTTCATTCTTTAAAATTTCGACGGATTTTATCAATAGTTAATTAAGTAAAACGGATTATTTCTACAAATTATACGAAACTTTCCTGGCACATCAGCTGACAATATTTTTCGGTAACAACAACATATTTTTTTACAATGTAGTTCCGCACATTGCTCAACGAGTATAGGCTTACTCTCTAATAGGTATTGTACGTTTGCCACCCTTACAAATGTGCGCAATGAGTATTCGTTCACAGCATCTTGTCCCAAAGTGATCTCGGTCTTTAATATCTTTAATCGACTTCAACAGTTAATATTTTCTTAAAAAACTGCCTTAAGAGGGACTGTCAGTTTCATATAGCTAATGCACTAGTTTTGGAATCACAACTTCAACAAAAGTATTGCTTTGCTATATCAGACTTTTTCCCCCAGGAATGGGAATCAACATAACATCGAAATGAAACAAATTTGAAACGAACATGTTATCTAGTTATTAAATTATATATTTTTGAAATTTTAAAAAGCCAAAAGTATTCAGCAGATGGCGACTCTATTTTAAAACTTTATCAACTTATAATTAAATAACGTTATTTTCTATTCAATTTTGTTTTAAATTGATGTTATGATGATTCCCATACCAGGTGAAAATGGGATAACATGGCAAAGCATTTCTTTTGTAAAAATTGTGATTTCAAAACTAATGCATTAGTTCTAAGGGACTGATAGTCCCTCTTAAATTCATGTATTAAGGGGCAACAAAAATGTTAATGAAAATAAATTCTTTCTCGAGATCGATTGGAAAATCAAAGTCACGTGAAACAAGGGCACCATTCGGAGCTCCGAAAGGAGGAAATACAGGAATGAAAGCTGAAGAATATGTAACGTTACCTAACAACACATCAAACCGTTTGTCCACGAAAGTACCAGTTGCAATTGTGTCATCCCTAAACAAAGTGTTGTGGTGGAATGCGAATTTAAGGTTCTTTACTATGAGCTGTGTGTATGCCGGACAAGTTGATATCTTAATGCGTTTTTTGATAAGTATGTTTTTCTGTTCCGGAAATGGCAGGAATTTTTTAGAAAGGCTTTTTAGATTCTATAAACGGGTTGAAGCATCTTTTTCTGAAGGAGTTTTGTGGTTGTAAGAGAAAAAAGTTTAGAAGTATGGCTTTAGCTATTGAAAGTAACTTCCATACTTATTTTCTTCATTCGGTTTCAAATACTGGTATTCTTTAATTAATATACTTGAGCAAACTTTAATTGTTTTGAAAAAAAAATATTATTTTCTGTTGTTTTTTTTAAAAATATTTTTCATATTCATTTTTAAATACTGGTAGAGATCGTTTATTGATAAAACTGATAGACCGAGAGCCCAGGACCCCCAGACCTAAGTCATTTTTTAAAGGATGAAATGTATCGGATTAGGTTCGGTTTTCACTTACTTTTAGTATATGCATACCCGTTAGAGTGAACCGACGACCAATTTACAGGTATCGGGTGCAAAAAGTAGGTAAATTATAAGTTAACTTAAGTCATTTTCTAAAGGCTGGTTTTTACGTATGTTTTAGAAAATACTGTTAAAAGTTAATAATAAATTTCCCAGACACTTTCCGTCGGCCGAAACTTTTTCCAGACGCTTTAAACGTCTTTATCAAGTTCAGACTTTGTCCCACGCATCTGGCGTGAGATGGCGCTACAATCGTCCTCGGACGACAAGAAGGGGAAGTTAAGCAAAAAAGAACTATGTGTGTATTGGAGCTGTGGTTGGTTGGTCGATTGACATATATATTCCGGTTTGTGTGCTTGATCATTGGAGATGTGAAAATTTTGTAAGCTAAAGACAGCTATGGTAACTTGTTTATTAATTTATTTTCTAATTAAACGAAAATTTAATTAAATCGAAACGAAATTCTGTTTTTATGGTGACAGAAATAAAAATAAGTTCGATGTGTCAAATTAATAAAAAGTGTAATTTCTTTTGAATAACAACTCATAATTCCTATAAATTTGTATAAGTTAAAAAGTCGATAAGCAATAGTCGATAAGCAATAGTCGATAAGCAATAAAAAAGAAGAAAGAATATCGTTTCGATTTAATTAAATTTTTGCTTAATTAGAAAATAAATTTGTAAACAAGTAACCATAGCTGTCTTTAGCTTACAACATTTTCACATCTCCAATGATCAAGCACACAAACCGGAATATATATGTCAATCGACCAACCAACCACATCTCCAATACACACATAGTTCTTTTTTGCTTAACTTCCCCTTCTTGTCGTCCGAGGACGATTGTAGCGCCATCTCACGCCGCCAGATGCGTGGGACAAAGTCTGAACTTGATAAAGACGTTTAAAGCGTCTGGGAAAAGTTTCGGCCGACTGAAAGTGTCTGGGAAATTTATTATTAACTTTTAACATTATTTTCTAAACATACGTAAAAATCAGCCTTTAGAAAATGACTTAAGTTAACTTATAATTTACCTACTTTTTGCACCCGATACCTGTAAATTGGCCGTCGGTTCACTCTAGCGGGTATGCATATACTAAAAGTAAATGAAAACCGAACCTAATCCAAAACTTGACTTAGGTCTGGGGGCCCTGGGCTCTCGCTCTATGATGTTTATTTATGTATAGTAAAATTTGTTGCACATTAGTTTTCAAATTATATTTTTTCTTAAAAAATATAGGCGTGAGCTGTGTAATTAAAAGATTTTAACCCAACAGTTTACTCAAACCTCAATTACCGAAATTAATGGACCAAATTGTCGAGTAAATATATTTTATAAATTTTTGCTGCTCATTAAAACACTTAAAAAATATTTTTATTTAAATGTTTATTTAAATAATTCGCATACTTACCATTATATGTGTTAATTAACTCCAAAAATTTATCAATGGAATCAATTAAAAATAATTTTTCAAAAACACTTTCTTACCCATAACCATTCAAAGCAGTAAACCAAACTTAACTATAATATCTCATTTCGGACATTGCCATCTCTTATTCCATAACGAACAACCATCGCGTCATTTTACGCCAAAAACGTGCCGCCAATTATCCAAGCGCGAGAAATTCCTCTGCTGATTAATTGGAAACACAACCAAATTACGAGGCCGGGATTGTTTCGTTGCCAATCTGGCAACTCCGCTTTTATTCCTTACCCGCTGCCATAGAGTTAAGAATAATATGGAGATGATTGGCGAGAAAATAGGTGAATCCGTCAGAAAGTCGCCAAGCAACCTTAGTAAGCCCAAACAAACCGCTCAGTCAATTCTAGTTCATGCTGAAGCTCATCATTTTATTCCTTAAAAAGCATTAATGGAATTTTAAAAAAAATGACTGTTTGAAAAGTTGTAGGCTGTAGAACGAAATCTGAATTTCCACAAGGTTGCAGTTATTCCTTTCACAGGTAAGATAAATGCGTTGTTTTTATAATTTATGTTAGATTTAGAAATCGTCAAGTCGATGTAGTAAGCCTATACAAACTCCTATGTAAAATCGCGCCAAATACTTCGCCGAAAGCGATTGATTGGGCTTACTCCAAAGTGATCAATGGCGTCACTTAGCAAACCGATTTTTGTATTGGTTTTAGTCCGACAACATCTCATATTCGTCTTAACTCTATGCCCCGCTGCTAACTAATCAATCTTGGCCCAAACCATTAGTCAACGAAATATACGGGCCCTAAATGAAAGTTCCGAGGGGGGGGGCCTTTACATGTTCGGTAATTTGTATTCTTTCGTGGGCCGGCTAAATGGGTTGTAAAGATGGTTGTGACGTTTTTTGACGTATATTTTATGTTTTTTTAGAAGTTTTGTTTTTGTGCTTGTTTGGGATATTTTTGGTCAAGTTTGGTCGTGCGAAACGTATGCGATTAAATCTGCATCATAAAACGCTGGGATTATGTAGCGTAAAGGTCTTTTTAAAATATGTAAAGAAATAAAAAAGTAAAAAAAATCAATCAATTAATGCAAATGATAATCTATTTGGAAGTGAAATTAATTTCATCTTTTGTTTCAGAAGAAATTATAAGAGGAATTATTTAACCACTAGACATAGAAATAACGTATTTTACAAGTATTGCAATATTTCATGCAAAAAAGTATTTTTGATTAAAAAAATAAATTTCTAATCGTATTACACAACTTTCTTTGACATATGTAAATAAAAGAGCAAATATATTTACATTTAAACTTGCCACTTAGAGGGTTAACTTTACACTAATAATTTTAAAACTAAGAAAAAAATACCTTGAAATAGACCATACAAGATACACAAGAGCAAATATACCTAAATATGTAAATTACCGGAATAATTATAAGGTATGTATACGAAATAACGATCGTATTCGCAAACAAACTATTATTTGAGCTATACTTTCTTTTTATTAGTATACCATGTAATTGTTGATGTACTTATCTCAATTTTAAGTTTTTTAAACTGTACAGAAAAATAAAAAAATACCTCTTTTTATGCTTCAACCTCTCGTAAGATGTATAAGCAACATTTAAATATTATTGTTGAAATTATTGTTGAAATTATTGTTGAAATATATTGTTGAAATTATATTTAAAATATTATTGTTATATTATTGTTATTTTTGAATACATATTTTAAATTTAAATAAAATATTAACAAAGGATGGCTAATTTATGTCAGGTTTTGTCCATCAACCGCCGGGGCTGGGGAGCCCAGACGGTTAAGGCGTTCGCCTTGCATGCGGAATGTCCCAGGTTCGGGTCCGGGCATCGCCGAAATAACTGCCGACCTATAAACGGCCCGTGCAGCCAAAAATGTCCGACGAATAATACCCCGTATAGGAGTACACGTTAAATATGCTCCAAAGTCTCGACGCAGCGTGCGATGTCGCCCTTAACGGTTGCGTTGGGTGCCTACTCAGGTGCAGGCTCATCACCTGACTGTGGTTCTACATTACGACGCCCGTCGCCAATAGCCCTCGTGTAGCTCTAGTGCGACGATAATTCAAACTAAACTAAAACCATCAACTGCCAAACGTCTTTAGGACAATCCAGATACTTGATCACAAATTTCAAACAAAATCCCTCAAACCAAACATATCCCACAACAAAGACATAATTACTAATTTAATTATCAAACCCTTCCCTTCTGAAGTTCAATACATATTATTACCAGTACAACTAGAAAGAAATCACCATCCCACATCCTAACATCGTAATAAACAATATGTAAAACTACACACAGTTTCTATGTCCCATGACACCCCCAATCATGAAATTTGCCGATAACACAATGTTATGCTAATTTTTGTCAGTTCCAATGTGTAATGCAAATTATTTCAGATCATAGACTATCCTCGTGTATTATTTATTTTATCTGATATATTTCACAATCTAGCCAAATCATTATCATTTTGAACAAGTAACTTGAAGATTTTGAATGACAAAAATGTAAATGAATTTTATGTTAAAATTGATTTATAATGAGAGTCAAATATACTTGTACTTGAAAAGTTTTTATATTCGTTCGCATTTATGAATTTTCTTATATTGAATTTTATATGAAAAGTAACTCGTATATTTTATATCATTGTTGTTTTTCATGGAAATTATCTGCGATGAATTTTTTTACATAAAATCTGATATTGTTGTAATTGTTGTTATTATTAAAATTGCTGACATTTTTATAAATGCTGAAATTGTTAAAATTGCTGACATTGTTATAAATGCTGATATTGTTGTAATATTATTTTAACTTATCTATATTTATGGCGTTTTGGAAATCTTTTAGAGTTAATACATTCTGTTCTGAAAGATTTTTCTTATACTATGCAGAAATATTCAGAAATTGTGATTTTATTAAAAGTTAATCAATAAAGTACGTGTACACAGAAAAAGTACAATAAAAACATTTTAAAAAGCAATATATTTCCGAAGAAGTACTGAATATTTACTACAGTTTATGTCATGGGGGGAAAGAGATTACAAATTTTTTCCCTTTAAGATTAATGCATATATCTATTGTATCAGGTTTGAATGATTTTAGATTTCCAAAGATACATGATTCATGAGTTTTTAAAGGTTTTGCTTTTACATAAATGCGCAATGAAAAGTAAGATGAAATGTTTTATTAACATATAACAAATTAAAGTTTGAAACAAAGTTTCTGGTTTGTGAAAATGTTTTTTTGATTTATCAATTTTTTAGTAAAAACTTCACATTATAAAGATAAATTTTATTAAGTGAAAAGTCTAATGTAGTATTTTATAATGGTAGTTAACAATAACAAAGGATTATACCCTATTGAAAATAAAATGATAAATATACTTGGATCGATTGTATATTAAATTAGTCCATGCGAAGCACAGGTATTTATTTGATAGGATATAATATATATTCAATTCACAAGCGCATACATTTCTATACTACTCTGATATTTCAGCAATTCCAACAACAGTACTGAAAAAATATTACAATCATATCCTTCAGGTTTCAAAATCCTTTCATTTCAGATATGAATCTTCGCCAACCACGTCTCTAGAAATATATATTTTTTGAGAGATATTTCGTGTCCCTAGCGTCCCTATGTTCAGCATTAAACATACAACATTTCCATCAGTATATGAAAAAAATTGTTCAAAGCTTTTGGAGAGTTTCCCTTTACGCCTCTTTCTGAAAATATTTAGAGACATAGAAGCGTATAAGGATATCTTTCTGTCAACTTGACCACTTTTTTTTCGTTCAGTGATTCGTACACAATGAAGAAAGTATGCAAGTTTCGTCATGACACTGCATTGGTTTAGCATACTTGTAACTGATGCGACAAAATGGAAATGTTGTGTTTCTTACACGTTTTGGTGGGTGCTGACACCTAAAAAGTGTTTTTTGAGCATTGTTTCGTCTGTTTGTCTGAAACCTCTCTATATGTCGAACTAAAAGAGATACGGACATTAAATTTGGAAAATGAGTTCCTAGCGCCTGCCACACGTAATAATAATGTTTTCGAGAAAATCGCGCATCGTAGCTGCCATAGAACTTATTTGGTTTTTAAAGTACTGCTTAAAAATGAAAGAGATACATACTCCAAATTTGACACACGAGTTCCCAATATCTTTCAATTTTAGTTTTAGTTTGAATTACCGTCACACTAGAGCTACACGAGGGCTACTGGCGACGGGCGTCGTAATATTAGAATCCAATATCTTTCGGACGTAATAATAAGATTTTCGAGAAAATTACACCTGCTAAAGAGTAGCTGCCATAGAACTTTTTTTTAGGTTTTAAAGAAATAGAAAGTACCTTTTTATAAGGTATATAATTACGTTTAAATCTGTGATTTAATTATTTAGCGGTAATTGAAAGTTTTGTAGTTTAGATTTAATTAGTTTGTGCAAAAGAATTTCTAAAAATTTTCAAACAAAAGAAAAATCTATTTTTGACTCCGTATTAAGAGTAATATAAATTTTAAATATAAAAAAATAATAATGGAAAAAACGGAAAAGATTGCACATAGTTTAAAATTGTTTTGGTAAATGTTTTAAATATTAAGGAATAGTATACAACTAAACTATTTCAGTGGGCGTTTAGTTATTTGTTTAATATGTAAGTCGCTTCGGGGAATCTCCCACGTGAATATATAGTGAAGTGACATGTGTACCAAAGGTTATAAATGAAACTTGTTTTTGAAACTGCCTGTTTAATATTTTATATTGAATTGTTTTCAAGTGTATTGACTATTTGTTATAATATAATTCGGTCATTTTTTTGGGTGCCATTTTTTTATATGCGAAAAATTTCTTTAAAATGATTAAACTCAGTTGCGGTTCAGTTAATAAGTTTTTTTTTAGAAATTTATGTATCCCTATACAATACTTATTGGGTACAATTTCAAAATTAAAAGACTAATTTTATGTTATGCGTATTATAATAATATTATAGGCAGATGAATTCAACTTATTTTATTCACTGAATAACAAATTAGAAAAAATAAAAGCTGCTTACTGTTGCTTTATAAACATTGATAAAATGTAATTTTATGAAGAAAAAAATATCTGATATTCATTTCAAATGACAGCATTATGTATTTTTTAAAATTCTTACTTAATGTTTAAAAAAACACAGTGTCATAATTCATTTGGATTTTTATGACATAATTAAGGTTTAACTAATTATTTTGTTTGCCTATAATAACCATCCTGGCAATAAAAATTCATTTTCTACAGTTTCAGCAAAACCCCATAAAAATCTTCCAAGTGTAGAATTTCAAAGGTAAAAAGAACTTTGTTAACGGTTTGATAAAGTTATATTTGAATTTTTTTACTGTGGACAAATTGTTTTTGAACTATATTTTCACTTATCAAAGCTTGGTTTCTATGTGTAAGCGATAAAACATGATATATGACTAATTATTGTAAGTCAACATGAAATTTGGAGGATGTATATAAAAAGTGTACAAATCTGCAAATATTTTTTTAATGGCCTGAATGTTTTTTAGGCTGATAATCTGGAAACGGTTAAGTGAACAAAGATAATTTACCCATTAACGACGATTGGAAATAAAATTGGCTTCGTGAAAATGAACTTTCAGCTTAAGTTTAAATAAATAAACATAAATACCATAGTGTTGAACAGTTTATGTAAGTCAAATTAAGTTACCCGAACAACGAATTAAAAGAAATAAAGTCAAACCTTTTTTCGGAAACGCAGGTGTTTACAGTATTCACAATGTCATCGTTAACGGGTTAAATATATCAGAGGAAAACGTCAACTGGTACATCGCCAAGTTTCTTCAACTGGTACATCGGCATGTTTTATTTACAATTTTGTCTTACCAGCTTAGCAAGGCGCCGAAGGATTTATTACTTTATTATGAAAAGTCACGATTCAGGACTATAAATAATAGTTAAATGCCCAATACTGACGGCCTGACTACGAAATCAGAGAGATCAAAACTTTTATATTCAAGATGCTGTAATGAAAGGGCCAGAGGGAACACACCTCGCGGCCAATCGCCGATTTGGTTTGTCAAAGATCTATTTTATACTTTGTTAATGATACACATTTTAAACAATTCCCTCGCATCAGAAGAACATTTGTGATATCAGCAATGTAATCCAATGTTAAGAACCACAGATTGATTCAGAGCCCAGTCGGTTAGGCATTCGCCTAGCATGCGGAAGGTCCCAGGTTCTTGTCCGGGCATCGCCAAAATAACTGTCGACCTATAAATGGCCCGTGCAGCCAAAAAATGTCCGACGAATGATACCCCGTGTGGAGGGAGTGCTCGTTAAATATCCTTCAAAGTCCTAACGCTGCGTACGATGTCGCCCTTAAAGGTTGCGTTAGGTGCCTACTCAGGTGTCGGCTCGTCACTTGACTGTGGATCTAAAATACGACGGCCGTCGCCAATAGCCCTCGTGTAGCTCGAGTGCGACGACAATTCAAACAAAACTAAACTTAACACAGATTAATTGATTGGTTGAGTTGATATATGTATATTCTCGGCCTATGGCTGATTCATCTCAGACGTCAGGTGGGTGATTAGCTATATGAAGACTTTTTATGAAGATTTTTATATGAAGCTTTTTTAGATTTCGCTTATAAGTTTAAAGAGCCACAGTCAAGTAATGAAAGTTGAAGCCTGACTGTACACCTGACCAGAGCTAAATTGATATCGTAAATGACGTAAGCATACTGGACCAAACCGGATCAGTTCCGAAGTCTTAGGACTATTCCCGTTGGATTTTTGAAATAATCATTCTTTTTATTGGATTCCAGTAAGAAAGACAGCATTTAATTCCAGAACTTGGAGGCTAACTCTTTAAATGTTCTAAAAATACATCTTAAACTTGTATAAACCCTATCAACCCTAGAATCAAAGATTTATTCTAATCCTAGCGTGCTAGAAAAAGTTGAAAAAAACGTCAAAGATACTAATAAAGGTCGATGAGCTCGACTCATGTCTAAAATGAAAAAAGTAGATAGTGGTATTTGGTAAATAAACTAAACTAAAAAAAGTAAATTAAGCTTGAGTTACAAAAAATATTTTTAAAACTCATCACTAAAACTTCCATAATAATCATATGACTCTATTTCCACACTAGTTTTTGTGTGTTGTGGTCCACCGTATACGTACACTCTAAATCAACCAAAATACAATGCTAGATGGCTCAGATTTACTACTGGGATGCAATTAATAATTTATATTATATCAAACTATTGTATTATATAAGTCAAAGCAACTTCGTCTTCATCTTGGGGGGGGGGGGGGGAGGGGGGCAGGTTTTTGATTTATCGTCGCACGAGAGCTACACGAGGGCTATTGGCGACGGCTTCGTAATTTTGAACCACAGTCACGTCTTCATCTTGAGTTACCTTTTGGTGCGAACGGTGTAAATACCTTCGGCAATACTACACGTGCATACATATTGGGTCTTCGCTTGTGGACAAAGTCGTGGCAATTTTGTTGGCATGGTAATCAGCGTTCAATAATTTCATTTTCTTAGTGAACCAATCGCCATTGGCTTTGATGGCATTAAATTAGCACTGAAAGTCTTTGGGTAGTGAAAAGACAATTTTGACAATTCCTTTAAACAGCTGTTTATTGGCAATGTTGTTTGCGTCTTAGTACAAATCGATGATTGAGTGACTATTTTTACTCTTAAGCAGCAGTATGTCGAGTTGAACCTTGTCAAATTAATGCAGATCTATGGTAAAGAATACCACAACCCTTTGGAATTTCGGATCTCAGAGAGAGATTTCGGATAGGGGGACGTTTCATAAATATTGATGAGGTCGCCAAAGCACGGCGGATATATCTAAAGAAAGATGCAGCAGGTTTGATCTGGTAATTGCTTGGCATAAAGGGATGAAGTGGTACTCACGGATTTCAAGGGATTCTTCACATTTTAAAGGTTACATGTATTGGTTAATGGAATCGGATAATGTATGGATTTGTGTGTGAATTAAAAAATAAATTTGTTTGCTTTTAATCAAAGTTTAAGGTGATAAAATATTGAATAACTAGGAGGATTTTATTAATGAAACAACTATATATATATATATATATATATTATATATATATTATATATATATATATATATATATATATATATATATATATATATATATATATATTATTATATGTATGTATATGTAGTATGTATGTATGTATGTATGTATGTATGTATGTATGTATGTATGTATGTATGTATGTATGTATGTATGTATGTATGTATGTATGTATGTATGATGTATGTATGTATGTATGTATGTATGTATGTATGTATGTATGTATGTATGTATGTATGTATGTATGTATGTATGTATGTATGTATGTATGTATGTATGTATATGTATGTATGTATGTATGTATGTATGTATGTATGTATGTATGTATGTATGTATGTATGTATGTATGTATGTATGTATGTATGTATGTATGTATGTATGTATGTATGTATGTTAATGTATGTATGTATGTATGTATGTATGTATGTATGTATGTATGTATGTATGTATGTATGTATGTATGTATGTATGTATGTATGTATGTATGTATGTATGTATGTATGTATGTATGTATGTATGTATGTATGTATGTATGTATGTATGTATGTATGATTGTATTATGTATTATGTATTATGTATATGTATTATGTATATATGTTATATGTTATATGTTATATGTATATTATATGTATATGTATATGTATATGTATATGTATATGTATATGTATATGTATATGTATATGTATATTATATGTATATATATTATATATATATATATATATATATATATATATATATATATATATATATATATATATATATTATATATATATATATATATATATATATATATATATATTATATATATATATATATATATATATATTATATATATATATATAAAAAGTTCCTTATAAAAATAAAACAGCTAAAAGTTTTTGCTAAACTTTTTAGTCTTCAAACAGTAAATTAATGATAAAAAAATATGTATACATGTTGCATTTCTGTTAAAATAAGGAAATAAACAAAAACGAAAAGAATTTTAATCTGCTTAATATAAAAAATGCTGCGAATGATTTATTTTAAAATTTTCTGGCAAAATTCTTTGGGATATATGGTACAAATACTTTGGGCACACTGGAATTGCGAATCATAGAGAGAGATTTCAGGTAAAGGACGTTTTATAAATATTAATGAGTTTGCTAGAGCGTAGCAAATATTTCCAAAGAAAAGTACAACAAGGTTTAACTGGCAATAGGGTATTTGACTAAAATTTTTTGACTGGCTTAAAATATTCTTATGCCAAAAATATTCGAACCGTATTTTTTCTTTTTTTTCAAATATCGAATAAAAAGGGAGGAAAATGAATTTTAAAAATAGGACGAAAAATTACGTCCGAAAACGCTTTGTGGCCGTCACGTGGTATCTATGACGTCACTAGTAACTATAATCAAACTTTGAAAAACCATTTTGGAATCTACTTTAAAGCACATTTGAACTATCCACTTCTGTAAAACCTCCTTCCATTATCTATATAATTCTTATTTTAATAGTATATTAGATTAAATCCAGTTTAATTGCAAGCAAAAAAACATCACACCGGTTTGTTTATATATACTAGTGACGTCAGCCAAATCGACGTGTTTGTGACACGTGACGTACCGATGAAAAAAAATGCTTTTTTATAATATCGTGCAAAAAAACTAACTTTTTCAAATCAATAATCGTGGCAAAAGTGATGCTTTTAACGAAATCGTGTTTCAAAGTTACTTTTACGCGCTAGTGCGACAAAGTAAATAAGAGTATCTGATTGGTTTCAAATTCTTTATTTGAGCGTCATATTTTTTTCGGCGGCTTTGTGATTGGTGTAAAATTCTTTATTTGAACGTGATTCTTTATTTGTCTTCTTATTTCCAATGACAATCTAAGAAATACTTTTTGCAGGTGATTTTAAAATAATCATTAATATAAATAATCACCTTCAAATCATTTGAACGTGATAATAAAATAATTAATAAGCCAATCAATAAATGCCAATTTAATAAATACTTTTTTGCAAGTTATTATAAAAAATAGTGTATGACAACACGTTGAAAATAGCCTTTTTTAAACTCGTGAATTTATTTCACTCGCTCGTACCTCGCTCGTGAAATAATTTATTCAACTCGTTTTAAAAAGCCTTACTTTTCACATTAGTTGCATAAATAACTATTTTAAAATGATTTTTATTAATTATTTAAAGATTTATTTTGCAAAAACATGTATATACGTTTGTTATTTTTGGGTTCAAACTATAATTAAGATACTATATTGATGAATATGCTAAAGAATAGCGAATATTTCTAACGAAAGGTACAGCAGCAGCGTTTTACTGGTAATTTGCTCAACCTCAAAAACAAGGAAGTCAATAGGTTTAAATGGTTCATGTAAATTTTAAAAGGTCTTTAAATTTAATTTTTAGATTTTAAAGGTAGATTTTAAAAGTCTAACGTTACAAGAATTGGTTTAAAGTTGGGTTACACATGGTTTAATTAGAAAACGAGGCCACAGAAATTTCAAATTTATTCAGGTGTCACAGAAATGTCAAGGATGATATTTACTGTTCCAAAATTCTCAAATATTTAGCGATATCACGAAATGCACGTTCTATTTTATGTTTGTTTTGCTTTGTTATCTTTTCCTTTTGTCCTTCTTCCAATAGCTTTATACACAAGCTAAAATAAAGCTTTAAAAAAATTTTGATGTTTTTAGATTACAAAATCAGAACCTGCTTCTTTATTCCTTATATAACGCACAAAATTTCCTTTTATTACGTACAAATAACGTATTTATGCTTAAATTAACTCATATATAATTATCAATAGACAATCGTTTGGCTAATTATTTCAGAAACAAACATTTTTAAAACTATCATTTGTTTTCATCGAATTAAACAAATCCTCCCAAAAAATTCTTTTGAAGTCTAACTAAGCGTACAAAACTAATTCTTACACACTCAAATAAGTTTTAAGCCCTGTCCGATTAAAAATCGTCCATAATGAACACCCCTTTAAAAGCTTTCCGCATCTTACTTTAATTACCTTGCCTCCGGCGCAGAAAACAGAGGCACTCAGATGTAATGACCAAGAAAAAAGGCACAGGAACTTCTAAAGTAAAATCTACCCAGGGTTTAGTATGTTGATATGACATTGATGTAACCAGCATTTTAACACTTTTGTTTTACATGAGATTTGTATTGCCACGAACATAACATAATAATTTCATAGTAAAATTTTTAGTTCTTGATGCTCCAGATCACTATTCTAATTGAAAGTTTTAATTTAGTTTGGGTTATTGGGTTAGATTTGAAACTATTTGCCTGTAGTTAAAATATATATATATATATATATATATATATATATATATATATATATATATATATTTATATATATATATATATATATAATATATATATATATATATATATATATATATATATATATTATATATATATATATATATATATATATATATATATATATATATATATATATATATATATATATATATATATTATATATATACACACACATATACATATACACAGAAGTAGAAACACAGTAGTAAATCAGCGCCATCTAGAGGGATTGTTATTATAGGGAGCGTGTGCAGTAGACCCTTACGCACAAACAAAAAGGTGTTCAAGTCACTGAAAATGAGACAAAGTTTGCTTTTTAGACGTACCAGAGGAAAATAAAGTCAGAGAAAGACTACAGTTTTTGGTCCGTTTTGCAGTATAATTACAATTCAAGGACCAGCAATCTTATTATAGACATTTTGGTTATAATTACGATCACGTTACGATTTTATATGGATAGAAAAGGAAAAACGCTGGTCCCATTAAAATGAAATTTTTCATAACTACCTGGGCAGTGAAGGAATATGCAATGGGCGAAAATATACCAAACAATAAAAAATATAAAGCAATGAAAGGAAGCCATTTAAAAAAATTTAAGTCTGTTGTTCCAAATTTTTGGTTTAGATTAGTATGCGGATGAGGCATTCACACTAAAATTGACTGTAACAGGGTGAATACTCTGAAAACAAACCATTTGACAAAAAAAATCTCGAAAAAAAAATATTGACGAAAGTTTTTGAAACTTAGGATTTGAGTTACACTTACATACTACATTAAAATTATAACATAGGTCCAGATCATACAAATAACTTTCTCATTAAAAATGTACTTTAAAAAAATTGTATCATTTTCCTTGCATCTGCGAAGTTATTTCTAGTCCTTTTTATTGTAATTTTGGGTTTCAAACATAGATATCATAGTTAAAGTATTAGATTGGCAGATCACGTGACCTCCAATGCTAACGACAGGATGCACATGGATGCCAGAATAAGAGGGCAATGATGCCAGTGTTGCCACCAGTTTTATGAGAAAAATACTACGAAAAAATACCATTTAATTCTAAAATTACAAAACAATAGCATAAAAATTTTACTGACATTCTGCATTTTGGAATCTTTTTAGTGACTTAAAAAAAAAAAAACGTGGAACGCTTTGCAAGTATTTTTATGGTAGGTTTTTGTAATTTTAGAATTAAATGGTAATTTTTCGTAGAGAATTTCTCCTAAAACTGGTGGCAACACTGACCCCATTGCCCTCTTACTCTGGTTTCCATGCGCGTCCCGTCGTTAGCATTGGAGGTCATGTGATCTGCCAATCTAATACTTTAACTATGATATCTATGGTTTCAAAACATTTTAATGAAATTTGGATAAATGTCAGTTAAAACTCTCTCAAATCAATGTATTGGGTTCAGCAGTCGAAGAGAACTTTTTCTGCATATTATGTTGTTGGGGCTAATTCGGTTCTCTTTTTGTTAACTTTTTTATGTACTTAATTTCGAAAGTAATCTGTG